>VZTG01001216.1:1207342-1277335 GCA_013397845.1 Melanocharis versteri
GTGAAGGTGCACAGCAAGGGGCTCAACATATGGAGGCACGCAGCACGGCAGGAGAGCTGGCGGCAGGGTAGCCGCCTCCTCCATCCCTCCCAGCTGCCCGGTACCACCGGGAACAGCCACCACACAGCCCTGCTCCTCCTGAAAAATGTCTCAGGGAAGGTATCCCTGCCTATGGCAGGGGTGTGGACACTAGGCGATCTTTAAGGTCCTCTTCCATCCCATGATTCTGTGAAAAAACTGGAGCTAAATCGCCCTCGGCCAGGGCTGAGGCTGTGGGAGGCAGGTGTGAAGCTCATGGGCTTGCTGCAGGAGGTATGACAAGCCATCGAGGGCACCCCAGCCAGTGTCCCAAAGGGCCATCCTCCCTGCCTCGGGCTGCTGCTACCTGCAAGGAGGCTGAGGGCTGCATCTTGGGGCCCGACACCTACAGCAACCTGTTCATGACTTGGCTGCAAGATAGAGCAGGAGGAAAGGCAGGACCAAGAGAGAAGCGATGAGCTTGTCATTCAGACACAATTACCTGCCGTAATAGCGGAGGGGAGGTGGGAAAATGATCTGCCAGGGAAATTGCTTTGGGTAAAAATGATCTGTTTCTTGCTCCTGGCTTGCAGCTAGGAAACTCTTCATTTTAACCCCTTCCCAGGCTCCATCTTCCATGAGATACACCAGCATCCATGGCATGGGCCATTGCAGTCTCTAGCAGAAGTTGACAATTCTGGTGTCTCCATGAGAAGGTTGTTGACCCTCTCCTGACTGCATCTTTCTGCCTGAGTGGTTTCTTCTTGCCAGCAGAAGCTGAGTCGGAGTCAGAGTTGGTTCTTTAAGTCCCCCGAATTCACAGCTGGCAGAACCCCTGCTCAGAGACAGGGAGAGCACCCCACAGTCACCGTCCACCTGCCCGCGGTCACAAGCCCCACAAAGAGACAGCAAGCTGGGAAACTGCACGGATCTCCATCCTCCCGGCGTGGCATGCAAGCCAGCCCCATCTGCTCCGAGCCGCGCCGTGCAATGCTCCCTTCTGCTGCAAGGAAACTCATTAAGCGTCAGCAGCGTGGGGCTAACGATGTGCAGATGAACACTTCCATCTCTGTCCGCCAGAAGGCTGCGAGCCTGGGAAGTCAGGACGGTGGCACACTGCCTTCCCTGACGAGAGTGTTGCACGGATTAATTAGGAAATACTTGCAGTGTGCTTTGGAGCTGGAAAGCGCTAAGTGTTATTAATCAGTGTCATGATTTACATAGAAAAATTGCCGAAAATATGAGGGGGTGGTGAGTGGAAGAAATAAATCACCCTGTGGCTTTGATGGGGATAGGGGGCATGGGAATAGGTCATCCTGACCCCACACCACTACTGCTGGCATTGACAGGGGTAAGGGAGGGCCAAAGGTTTTTGGACCACCACGGGAAGTGGGCACTCAACTCACCCTACAGAGGCACCTTGGACGCACTGGACACCCGTGCTCTTTGCCCCACGACCAGACAGGATGGTCCCTGCTCCCTGAGGGCTCTCTTTGCTCTGGGGACATCACAAATTTCTCAGTATCCTCTCTCCATCACAGCATGGGGCTGCTCCAAGGCAGCAGCACCCAGCGCAGTCTCACCCACGCACAGCATCCCCCCTCCACAGCAGGGCTGGCCATCCAGAACAGATATTTTTGGTTTCTTCAGAGACCTCAAAACCGGTGAGTGAAAAGAGGACTAAAAGTTGCTGCGTCCGCTCCTCCAGACAGAAATCCCCTGCTTGGAGAGGGTCTGCTCCGTCCCACCAAACTGGGACTGGAGGAAAAGGAGACCTCTGCTCCCATCTACGGGGAACTGGGAGAAGTACGGCTGGGAGGGAGACACTCTCCTCTGCCCCCACAGGCATCCGGGATCACCAGGAGGATGTGCCATGTCCCAGCAGGACAGCGACAGCCATACGAAGCTGGACAACAACCCCCGATTTTGACCAACACCAGACTGAGACACCCACAGCGAGACACCCTCAGCAAGCCACTGGGCTTGGAGGAGATGGGAGAATGGCCAGACCAACTGGGCAGGAATTTTGGAGAGTTGGGATGTGTGGGGTGTGCAAACAGAATCAGCAAGGACATTTCAGGAGCAGAGCAGAAGGGCAGAGCAGAAGAAATCACCTGGCCTCTACATCTGGCCACAACTAGGAAGAGGTTTCCCTTTAGAGCAGCCTGGAGGGCTACAAAGGATCCTGCTGATCTTATAAAACCACATGCCAGGCCACAGCCACATGTATGAGCTGTGCAAACACCCAGAGCTCTACGAGTCCCACTCCAAACACAACTTTACACAAGCACAGACCTCTACATCAGCCACTTTTCACACTCCTCTGTAGAGAAAAAAAGTCAAAACTCCAGACAAAGAAATCCTGTTTTTCTGCCTAGGACATGTCTGGAAGTGGGTTGCAGACTCCTCAGACGTGGATAACAAGCCACAGTTATTTAACATGCTGTTAAAATCTGTGATTTTTCTAAAAACAGTCACTAAGAGGCTGGTCCCCGGCAGTCTGGGCTGACAGGGTGGCTGCTTAGGGTGGTTTGATGGGTGCTGCTCCCTGCCTGGCATTTGGAAATAGCCAATTAATCTCTGCACTAATTTGTGTGCACAAGATTGTGACTGGCTTCCCCCAAATGTCTGCTCAGGTGAAACTCAATGACTGGATATTTGCAGAACGCAAACACGGGAGAGGGCATAGCCCAAGCCCAGCAAATCTATTCCCCTAGGCAAGCAAATATTAAGGGGGCATTTTTTCACCTGTATTTGCTCATTTCTATTTCAATGATTTAGAGCACGTGGGAGGTCAAATTAGCCCCTTAGAAGAGCTCCTTCCAGCCTAAGAAGCCCAGGTTCTCCCTCTCCCTCTCCTCTCATTTTCTTTTGGCTTTCTTTCCCTTCTTCACCCTTTATTTTCCTGAAAACCCCAAGGTTTACAGGACAAGCTCCCCAGGGCCAGCTGGCAGCTCCCCTCTGCCCCTTTCTTGTCCCCTGCCTGCCCACATCTGTAGCTGCTGCTCACCCCACCTGCCCCCGGGGCCTCACACGAAGCCACTGAATTGAGAGTTAATTTGAATTTGAGTTGACAAACTCCAGGCATATCCCATCTGCGCAGGCAGGAAATGGCCAATGTGTTAACCTTCCAGCAGGGAGGGCAGGGCAGAGGGGAAATGCTTTTACCTTTCCCTCCATTTAGTGTAGCTCTTAAAAAAAAAAAATTTAGGGTCAAATAAAATAACACCTTGGGCTGACCTAAAGCCAACGTGGAAATTCCCTGTGAGCATCCAGAGGTGTCTGGGAGAGGGAGGAAAACCCTGTCTTGCTGCTTGGGATCAGGGGCCGAAGGCAAAGCCTTGGAGAGGAGGGGAGGGGAGCCCGGGCTCAGCGTTTCTCTACATCTTGTCCCAGACAACCCCGTGGACATCCGCTCTCCCCCACCTCACTGCAGCAGGAGAAGCTGCCACCGTGTCCCCTCAGCTGCCTGGGGACTCTCCCTGCTTTCCTCCCTGCAAAGTCAGCGTGTTTCAGCCAGTCAGCCCTCCAAGGCTGCCCTCACCACCACAGCAACGCAGCAAAAGCGTCCCTCCGCAGCCAACAACAGGTATCCTTGGGTATTTATCTTGATGGAGGTAGCGGTGTACTTAACCAGCTGTGAAGCCAGGGAGTGGCCGGGGTTGATGTTCCGCCCTTCGCAAGGAGCCGGAGGTGCAAAGGGAATGCATGGAAGTACTTCACATCTCAGAACAAAGACGGGCAGCTTGTACCAGGGCACCTGTCCTGTGGCCGCTCGAGGTGCCTTAAGGCTGGATTTTGTCGGCTGGTAAACCACAACCTTCAACTGCAGGGAAATTTACCGGGACTGGGGAGAAGGAGATTTTCTGCTTCAGCAGGGGATGCTGAGGCCTGGGTGCTGCGGAGGGTTTGAGCCCCCAGACACCTTCATTGTCTCCTTCTCAGCCTCTAACCCCCCACAGATTTTCAATCCTGCCTCCCACTGCTTCTCTAGCATTTCTCTCTCAAAGATGGCACTTCCAGCTGATGTTGATTTTTCTATCTCTCCAACAGTGTTTTTAAGCACAAGCAAGGCAGCTGGAATAAAATTAGCATTATTTAGCATTACCTAGCACCAAAGGCACTTGACAGATGCAGAAGAACAAAGATTTGGGCTGTATGTCGGGAGAAAGCTTTCTAGTGTGCCCAGTGCAGAAAGGGGGGAAGAGGCTGAGCTCTCCTTCCCTGGGGAGCTGCACAGCCACAGGCAGGCTGTCCACATATGCAGTCCCATATCCAGTTCCCGTGGGGAATTGACCAGCCTCATCAGAAAAGCAAATGAGCAGCTCCTGGGGTGTCAGGAGCTGTGGGTGAACCACGGCTTGTACTGACAGCATTATTCCCACTGTTTCTGTCTGTCTGTTTCCTCATCCATTGCTGCACCACCCAGCAGCTCCAACATCAGCCTCAGCAGGTAGATGCCACCATCTCTATGCCCCAGACCCCCACCTCCCAGCACTCCCAGGGCTATTGACTTCTATGGGTCATGAAGAGAAGGGTGAGGATGCAAAATACGTTGTGAAGAGAATTGGGGAAAGCAGGGAGCAGCACGCAGAGGACTTAGGACCAGGTCTGCGGCCCATCCCACAATCTGCCCTACCACTAGTAACTATGCCTGGCTCTCGCCCTTCCTGGCTGCATCTCCCGCCTGCTGCGTACAGAAACAAGCCAAGCCCTTGATGCTCCCTCCCTCTGACACTTAACGCCTATAATGAGGCTTCAGTCAGGCACAAGAATGCGGGAACTGCAGCTTGTCACCTTCCCCGTGGCCGCAGGCAACGTCAGGATTTTCAGATGCTGTAATGGAGAACAGTCAAACAAACCGGTCCCCTCCGGAGATGCTCAACTCAGCCTTGTGCTTGCACATCCCCTTCCCAGTGAACACATGGCACCGCAGCACATTCAGGAGTGGGATAAACAAACCCTCTCCAATCCTCCCTCATTTGTGTGCTTGCTCTCCCGAGAACTTTCATAATTGCTTCTTTGCCTTTAAATACCATGCTGCTCCTTTGGCATTTCACTGTTTAAATGTCTCCCGCTTTGAGGATGACATTGTCTGGAGGCGGATGGATTGGGGTGGTGTTGGCAAGGTGCAGTGCACGAGAGCAATGGCCTGCTCTGCCCGTCTGACTTCTCCAGTGGTGAAGGCAGGGTCAGGCAGGATGACTTTCTGCAGCACAGCCATAAAAAGCTGGGTTTGGGCTGGAAGTTAGGACATGCCCCTTCCCCTGCCCTTGGAGGAGCTCCTCCTCCCCATTCTTGGTGGTTGCAGTTGTCTTGACTGCATCTGCCTTCCCTGGAGGGAGAGTAACGAAGGGGAAAGGTAGGTCATGCTCTGATGGTTGGAGCCATCCTGCCTCAGCACAGGCTGGATCATCCCATTAGCACTGGGCTGAAAGTTCAGCCTCCAGCATCCCCAGGTCCTAGAGGTATTGTGGTCAGGTGGACAGCCAACATTTCCAACCCCCTGTGCTCACAGAAAGTGCTGGATCCATCCCACAGCTCCTTGCTGTGCTTCACGAACATGCAGCCTCCCATCTGGGAACGGATCCGGGGTGTCCCACACTGCAGCACACACTTGTGGCTCCAAGTGCACAGCAAAATGTGCCAGCTCTCACCTCACAGAGCCCTGGCTTTGAGTGCCCCCATTCCTATGAACCTTAGAGCTCCGAGAAGGATATTCTCAGGATTTTACACTTCCACATTTTGTTTCCCATTCTGCAGGCAATGGGTGAGCTGAAGTATTTTTGCAATTAGTCTAGTATTAAGTACTGTGATTAGGAAATGTTCTTTCAGGGAAAGGGCAGGGGGGCAGCACGAGGAACATCCTTCCTTATTATTTTGGGGAAAAGTGTAATTATTACCCCTTTGGCCTGTCTGCAAAAGGGATTAATAATGTCCAGCTTCACAGCTGTCAAAGCCATGATTAATTGAGCTTGCTGTACTGAAATCTCATCTGTTTGTCTTGTGTCAATGTGCAAATTGAAAACACAACACAATATATCTTACCAGGCATCCTGTACCTCTCAGCTTATCAGGCACCCTCCTCCCAATTCTCTGCTTCCAAACAGCCTGGAGGACTCGAGGCACTGCTCTGCAGCCATGTTCAACCTGGAGCTGGCCAGTATCACCCCTGCTGTGGGCGTGGTGGGGTTAAAAGACTCGGAGCAGCACCTGCTCTGCAGCCTGGTGGTCGCTCTTGCAGGATGCTTCTTCTTCTCCAAAAGAAGAGTCACATGGGGGTTTAAGTGTCAGAACTGGTTTGCCACAAAAGTTTGCTTTTTGGAAGAATTTGCCCCCACATCAGGACACTTGCCATCCTCAGGGTGTGTGTGTGCCCACCACTCTTCCCAGGCACAGCTGCTTGTTTCTGTACATGGCAAGGGAAGGAATGTTGCAGGATGTGAGCTCATAAATGATGCCTTGCACAGGCCTGTGGTAAGATTAATCTAGAATAATTTTTAGGCCACGAATCATCCATCCAAAAGTCAGAATGTGCCTGAGCATGACTGGCTGCACACCTGGGAGAGAAGCTGGGTCTCACAGCCCTGGTCCTATCAGCCAGCAGGCTCCAGGAAAGAGTCCGAGGATATCCCTGGTGGGATTATCCTTGCCCTAATTCACAGAATCACAGAACTGTTAGGGCTGGAAGGACCTCCGGAGATCATCTAGTCCAAGTCCCCTGCCAAGGCAGGGCCACCTGGAGCAGGTGACGCAGGAACACATCCAGGTGGGGTTGGAATGTCTCCAGAGAGGGAGACTCCAGGGCCTCCCTGGGCAGCTGTTGCAGTGCTCTGCTACCCTCAGCATAAAGAAGTTCTTCCTCAAGTTGAAGTAGAACTTCTTGTGTTTTAGTTTATGGACAGTGCTCCTCATCCTGTCTGGGCACCACTGAAAACTCTGGCACAGTCCCCTTGGAACTGACTTTGATATATTTATATGCATTAATAAGATTCCCTCTTGATCTTTTCTTCATGGACACTGCTCCTCATCCTGTCTGGGCACCACTGAAAACACTGGCACAATCCCCTTGGAACTGACTTTGATATATTTACATGCATTAATGAGATCCCCTCTTGGTCTTTTCTCCAGAATGAACAGGCCCAGCTCCTGCAGTCTCTCCTCAGAAGAGAGACGCTCCAGACCTCAGATCATCTTTGTGGCTTTCACTGGACCCTCTCCAGTAGCTCCTTGATTTTCTTGTGCTGAGGAGCCCAGAACTGGACACAGCACTCCAGATGTGACCTCACCAGGGCTGAGTAGAGGGGGAGGATTTCCTTCCACAACCTGCTGGCCACACTCTTCCCGATGCACCCCAGGATACCATTGGTCTTCCTGGCCACAAGGACACACTGTGTACTCATGGTCAACTTGTCACCCACCAAGACTCCCAGGTCCTTCACCACAGATCTGCTCTTTAGTATCTCAGACCCCAGCCTGGGCTGGTGCTTGAGGTTATTCCTCCCCAGGTGCAGGACCCTGCGCTTGCCCCCACTGAACCCCGTTAGATTTCTCTCTACCCAGCTCTCCAGCCAATCCAGATGTGCCTGAATGGCAGCACAGCCTTCAGGTCTATCAGCCACGGCCCCCAGTTTCTTATCATCAGCAGATTTGCTGAGGGTACATTCTATCCCTTCATCCAGGTTGCTGAAAAATTGGTAATTGACCCAAGCTAATGCAAAGCAGGGGCAGAGAAGCTGCTTGCAGAACAGTTTAGGAGTTACTCTGCTCTGCCCTGCACAGTCCAGTTGCAGGATGAGACCTTTGGTTGCAGCCCCAGCACTAGCTGGTGTCTTTGATCAAATTTTGGGCCGTGAGTTTGGTTTCAAAACAGGACTTCCATCTTCCATTGCACTTCCACCAGTCCCGCTGAGAGGACGTGGGGTATTTTCATCTGCGAGGCAGCGTACCTGCCCCTTGGTGCTGAATAAATAAATTACTGTGATGGCGAAGGAGATCATTGTTAATCAGAGTGCATGAAGAGCCTGAGAACCCTCCAGGGAATACACTGCAATGCACTGAGTGCAAATCATAGGCACTGTTTTACAGGGACATTATATTGAAGAGGAATAGAGTTCTGTGGCAGTATTACATCCCAGAGAGAATCCACCGGGATCTGATGGACCCGGTCAAGATCTACCCCAGGATCTAATTCCTGCCCAGAAACAGGCCTGGAATGTGTTTGGGACTTCCCTGTCCTCTGCCTGGCATCCCACACCCAGATGAATGAGAACTCCAAGACACAAGCTGCGCTAGGCAAAGTCAAGACACCGTAGGGATGTGCCCCTGTCACTTCCCCAGTAAAGTAATTTCTGAACCACACTGGAATGGGATCCCCCTGAAAAGACCCTGCAGAGACTAAAGGCAGGTGAAAGACAATACTCTAATTAAATACCCTGTCCCTGTGGCTTTAGCTGATGCTCACAGAATAAAAACAAGTGGAAAACTAGCAAGAACACTGTGTTTACTGTTTCTCATTGTATAATATGCAATGTTTTCTCAGCGTGTCTTCAGGAGACAAGCAGCTGGGAGCCCAGACTGGATGAAAAGAGAGAAAGAACAAGGAGTTAGGCAAGAAATTCTGGGGAGGTGGGGGGAGTAAGACGTTCCTTTGTAGCCCCCACATAGCACCCTGTGGTGTTCACCCTAACAGGAGAAGCTGTTCCCATGTCCACCCTTACAGTGGCTGCTGTCAAAGGCACTGGGGCATTTGGTGCTGGTGGTGCCTGCTGGCGAACACAAACCATCTTTCCACCTCCCCCTTTTAGCAGAGATGTCAGGAGGGATGGAGCTGGGATGGCCGGGCCATTTGCTCTCCCTCTGGGACTGTCCCTCATCCCTTGACAATTCACTGGACATGTTTTAGGCTTCCCTTACCTTGCAGCTGGGCTGGGCTCTCCATGGAGGATCTTCCTGGGTCCACTCCAGAGTGGATCTCCTCATCAAGAGGCTGACCCAGCTCCTCCAGATCAAGCATGCACCTTTGCACTCCCCCTCTGCATGAGCTTTTACCCTTCCAGCAGCCTGCACAGCCTTGCTCAGCCCCAGCAAAGCTGGGACCCAGCTCTCGGCAGCTCACAATCCCTGCCCTCCTGATATCCACAGCCTCGGCCCCCATCACCTCTCACTTTCAGCAGGGACACCCAATGATCTTTTCCATCAGTCTCCTGCTGAGCCTGGCAAACGGGGTGGGCATGGGCTGCCTCAGTTCAGCTGATGCTGGAAGAGAATGGCTCAGGGGATGGCAAGCAGAGGGCACATCTTCCATCCACAGGCATCAGCATTGTGAGGGATTTCAAGGACCGGGGAGGGCAGGATTTTAGAATTTAAAGCCATTTCAGCAAGCTGGAGGAACCATCCAAAAAAAATCCAGTTTGAAGGGTGGAGCAACTAATCCCCCAAGCCACAGGGGAGGCATTTTGCCCTGCAGGCAAAGGACCCATGTGGCCTCCTACACCTGCACAACCTTGCCATCCTGTGCTGAAGCCACCAGCTGTGACATGGGGACAAATGTGCCTGATCCACCCTGGGGAGATAAGTTTGGCAGCCAGGGACCTGCATCTGCAACAGGAAACCAAGGCACAGACAGGAGCCTGAAAGGAGCCTGGAAGGGGCTTGCTCCTGTGAGCATGAAGGAAAGTGGTTTCTAGAGACCCCAGAGGGCTTGAGGCTCCTCTTGGTACCCAGNCACTCCAGATGTGACCTCACCAGGGCTGAGTAGAGGGGGAGGATTTCCTTCCACAACCTGCTGGCCACACTCTTCCCGATGCACCCCAGGATACCATTGGTCTTCCTGGCCACAAGGACACACTGTGTACTCATGGTCAACTTGTCACCCACCAAGACTCCCAGGTCCTTCACCACAGATCTGCTCTTTAGTATCTCAGACCCCAGCCTGGGCTGGTGCTTGAGGTTATTCCTCCCCAGGTGCAGGACCCTGCGCTTGCCCCCACTGAACCCCGTTAGATTTCTCTCTACCCACCTCTCCAGCCAATCCAGATGTGCCTGAATGGCAGCACAGCCTTCAGGTCTATCAGCCACGGCCCCCAGTTTCTTATCATCAGCAGATTTGCTGAGGGTACATTCTATCCCTTCATCCAGGTTGCTGAAAAATTGGTAATTGACCCAAGCTAATGCAAAGCAGGGGCAGAGAAGCTGCTTGCAGAACAGTTTAGGAGTTACTCTGCTCTGCCCTGCACAGTCCAGTTGCAGGATGAGACCTTTGGTTGCAGCCCCAGCACTAGCTGGTGTCTTTGATCAAATTTTGGGCCGTGAGTTTGGTTTCAAAACAGGACTTCCATCTTCCATTGCACTTCCACCAGTCCTGCTGAGAGGACGTGGGGTATTTTCATCTGCGAGGCAGCGTATCTGCCCCTTGGTGCTGAATAAATAAATTACTGTGATGGCAAAGGAGATCATTGTTAATCAGAGTGCATGAAGAGCCTGAGAACCCTCCAGGGAATACACTGCAATGCACTGAGTGCAAATCATAGGCACTGTTTTACAGGGACATTATATTGAAGAGGAATAGAGTTCTGTGGCAGTATTACATCCCAGAGAGAATCCACCGGGATCTGATGGACCCGGTCAAGATCTACCCCAGGATCTAATTCCTGCCCAGAAACAGGCCTGGAATGTGTTTGGGACTTCCCTGTCCTCTGCCTGGCATCCCACACCCAGATGAATGAGAACTCCAAGACACAAGCTGTGCTAGGCAAAGTCAAGACACCGTAGGGATGTGCCCCTGTCACTTCCCCAGTAAAGTAATTTCTGAACCACACTGGAATGGGATCCCCCTGAAAAGACCCTGCAGAGACTAAAGGCAGGTGAAAGACAATACTCTAATTAAATACCCTGTCCCTGTGGCTTTAGCTGATGCTCACAGAATAAAAACAAGTGGAAAACTAGCAAGAACACTGTGTTTACTGTTTCTCATTGTATAATATGCAATGTTTTCTCAGCGTGTCTTCAGGAGACAAGCAGCTGGGAGCCCAGACTGGATGAAAAGAGAGAAAGAACAAGGAGTTAGGCAAGAAATTCTGGGGAGGTGGGGGGAGTAAGACGTTCCTTTGTAGCCCCCACATAGCACCCTGTGGTGTTCACCCTAACAGGAGAAGCTGTTCCCATGTCCACCCTTACAGTGGCTGCTGTCAAAGGCACTGGGGCATTTGGTGCTGGTGGTGCCTGCTGGCGAACACAAACCATCTTTCCACCTCCCCCTTTTAGCAGAGATGTCAGGAGGGATGGAGCTGGGATGGCCGGGCCATTTGCTCTCCCTCTGGGACTGTCCCTCATCCCTTGACAATTCACTGGACATGTTTTAGGCTTCCCTTACCTTGCAGCTGGGCTGGGCTCTCCATGGAGGATCTTCCTGGGTCCACTCCAGAGTGGATCTCCTCATCAAGAGGCTGACCCAGCTCCTCCAGATCAAGCATGCACCTTTGCACTCCCCCTCTGCATGAGCTTTTACCCTTCCAGCAGCCTGCACAGCCTTGCTCAGCCCCAGCAAAGCTGGGACCCAGCTCTCGGCAGCTCACAATCCCTGCCCTCCTGATATCCACAGCCTCGGCCCCCATCACCTCTCACTTTCAGCAGGGACACCCAATGATCTTTTCCATCAGTCTCCTGCTGAGCCTGGCAAACGGGGTGGGCATGGGCTGCCTCAGTTCAGCTGATGCTGGAAGAGAATGGCTCAGGGGATGGCAAGCAGAGGGCACATCTTCCATCCACAGGCATCAGCATTGTGAGGGATTTCAAGGACCGGGGAGGGCAGGATTTTAGAATTTAAAGCCATTTCAGCAAGCTGGAGGAACCATCCAAAAAAAATCCAGTTTGAAGGGTGGAGCAACTAATCCCCCAAGCCACAGGGGAGGCATTTTGCCCTGCAGGCAAAGGACCCATGTGGCCTCCTACACCTGCACAACCTTGCCATCCTGTGCTGAAGCCACCAGCTGTGACATGGGGACAAATGTGCCTGATCCACCCTGGGGAGATAAGTTTGGCAGCCAGGGACCTGCATCTGCAACAGGAAACCAAGGCACAGACAGGAGCCTGAAAGGAGCCTGGAAGGGGCTTGCTCCTGTGAGCATGAAGGAAAGTGGTTTCTAGAGACCCCAGAGGGCTTGAGGCTCCTCTTGGTACCCAGCCCCTTAAAGGAAACTCCCCCTCATGTGTTGTTTGTGTGATCTGCTGGAGTCTGCATCATATTGAAGCCCATTAGACCTATTTTCTGTAGCTGAATAATTTTAATTTTCTAGTCAGCTACCTTTTAGGTCTCACTTCCCTCTTTTTTTGTGCCTTAATTGTCTTTTCCATATATTGGTGCTCCCCTGGCATTTTCTCCCCTTTCCGATGTGCCTGCTCTCCTCCCCTACCCCCTCCCTCCCTCCTGCATGCCTGCACCTGCCTAAACCCTCCAAGGCTATTGCATCTGCCGCCTCCCAACTGCTCTGCATCATCCCAGCAGCGGCTGCAGCCACGTGAGTTGTCGTGCCAAGGAGCTTTGTCCTTCCTGGCAGGAGATGGACCCTGGGATCAAGGGTCAGGCCAGATAAACTGCAACTGCGTGTATTCAGGCTGAAGGCCACTCATGTCAGGTCTCAGCATCTTCCCTCCTGGTGCTGGTGGACTTTGGAGACATCTTTTTCCAGTTCTCCAGGCCCAGCCCCCTCTCTCATCAGTGCTGCCGTATCCCAGATGGGAGCACAGGCATCCTGACTCCAATTTCTCCGATGATGGCGGGAGAAACAATGCTCAAACTGCATCAGAGCTGCCTCGCCCATCTAGAAGAGGAGATCAGCTGCTGTAAATCTCTCCCAGTGGCTGGAGAACACCTGTCTTGTAGGCACATGAAACCATGGAAAATGGCATTTTGTGCCTGCGAGCAAGCAGCACGCAGCACACCATGATGCCAGGATGTGCTCAGGGAACTGTCTGCAGCTGCACCAGACATCTGAGCTAAAGAAGAGTTGGGGGCTGAGTAGCTGAAGTACAGGGCCAATTTCCCCCCAGGAAAGAGCAGATGGAGGGGCATTACCTGTCACTGCCAGGCTGGGAGACCCAGTGCTGCATTGCTTCCTCCTCCTGCCTCGACTGGATACATTTTCCCATCCCAATCCCAGCTGCGGGCTGCTGGCACCATGTCCTGAAACTCAGGGCTTGTACATGGCATCCACAGTGGATCCTGTGTCCTCTCCACCCCCAAGGAGATGATTTTGGCCTCACATCACGCCCGTGCCTCTGCCATCCACAGGCAGGTTACACCACTCCCCTCCTGCTCAGTCATCCCAGGGGCAAGAGGAGCATCCCCAGGTTTGGGCAGGAGCTCCAGTTTCAGTGCCCTGTCCTAACCTCAGCGTCCAGTCTCCTGCTAATTTCCATCCCTTTAGACCCATCTGTGGGAAAGACAAGAGGTCCCTGTCTTTGCTCGAGGCCCCTGGGCATGGTGCAGCGACAGGAGGCAGCCGGTTCCTGAGCTGCGTGACTTGCCCTGCCGGGCAATGCTTCCCCTCCTTTCCTTTGAGGAATTTCTCACAGCACGGCTCAGTTTTTCTTTCTGCAGAGGCACAAAGCAAAGGAGATCAAACCTCAGGCACACACGCTCCCAGAAATCCGCCTGCCAGCAAACCTGGGTGTGGAGCTGGCTGCATCCCTGGTACAGGAAATCAAAGGCGGCGGCTGATACACAGCACAGTGCCGAGGTCAGGGGTCCCTTTGCTGTTGGAAAAATGGGACAAGAGGAAACGGCAATAATCAGATCACTCAAAAGCCTCGTTTACGCTTCACCTGGCTGCAGGGCTCCTTTCCCTGCAGCACGGAGTGTCTCACGCTTGTCTGTCCCTGCTTCGGTGCCCGTGGCTGGGAGCACAGGGGATGGGGAGCTGCAGGGGGACAGAGGTGCCGAAAGGTGCAGGAGACAGAGACCTCAGCAACCCTCGGGGACTGCCAGGGCTGGCAACTGGCAGCAGCGACCTTCTGTACCTCCAGAGAGCCTGTTGGAACAGACAGGATGGGGAAATATGCTTCGGGTGTCTTTTGGAGGAAATTCTATCCCAGAGATGCCAAGCTAGCCATGGAGCCTCAGGATCAGAGCGTGCCCCTTGGAGCCTGCCCTCGCTGAGCAACCTGAGCTGTATGCAATCACCAGGTCTGTTTTTCAGAGGAGAAAAGCAAGGTCTGACATCTCTCCGCTGGTAATAAACAGGGGCTTATCTCTGCCTTGCACTTTGCTCTCAGCCAGGCCTTTGACACCCTTGTGCATGCAGCCTATGACTCAAAATGTCACATGGATCTGTGGCAATTCTTATTTCAGCTGTGGAAGTGACACCTCCGGGGCCACGAGACCCGTCTGCACACAGCACCCAGGGCTTGCTCAGCCCTTCTGTTAGCCCAGGAGAGACCTGTGGCTGCTGCTGCTCCTGATAAGTTTAGTTTTTCTTGCTAATAAGGGAGCAGTGATGTCTCACAGCAGCCATGTGGTCGGCAGGAATGCTGGAGAGCAAATGAGTCCGTGGGTCAGGAGGCGTGTAGGTGGGAGATGTGGGGTGAGATGACACTGGCTGCACAGGCTGTGCTCAGCTGGGAGGTTGTGATGGGGGCACAGCAGCACTGGGGAGGATCACCGTGCTGAGGTGATGGCACACAGCAGGCTGTGGCTCTGTCTGCTCCTCTGTACATTTGAAGAAAAGCACGAGAGAGGCGATGTGTGCCTGTGTGTGATAAGTGGAGCAAAACATTCAAGCAAGAGGCTCCATAGGCTGGAGACATGTGTTTGGGTGCAAAGAGATGCTCTGGCAATGCATTTAGGCAGTAAGGCTGTATGACAGGGAATGTGGGTGACAGCTTTGCATGCACATTTGCTGTGGGATGTGGTGTGAAAGGCTTCTGTCAGGTGTCTGTTCATGCTTCAGTGTGTGTGTCTGTGTGTGTAGCAGTTGTGCCTTTGCGTCCCTACAGCAACACATGGGGCAGACTTTACCCCCCATAGCCCTCCCTTGGCAGACAGGATGGGGTAAACCAGAGGCATCACTGTTCAAATACTGAACGGGGTGACCTGTCTGCTATTCCTTAAAAATAAGTGGCATTTTATATTCAAGCACTGGCCTCATTTCTAAAACCCTACAACAAAAAAAAAAAAAAANCAAAAAAAAAAAAAAAAAAAAAAAAAAAAGGCAGACAGAAAAAAGGCCAGGAGGAATCAAAAGGCGAAGCCGACAGGGAAGTGCAGCCCTCTGAAGAGGACACATCTCATCTGAGCACAGTACTTCAGACGCAGCTCACGAGTCCTGTTAAGCAGTGGACATCTGAGTGCTCCGGCTTGTGCGAGAGCTGATTTGTATCAGCTCCCACCACATTCCTGAGAGCGAGCCCCTGGCCCTGAGAACCTGCTCGTCTGGGTCTGGTGGGATGGGACAGGGGGCTATTGATAAGTCAGGGCTACCGACAAGTCAGGGCTCTGCACCCTCACCTCAGGCTTCTCTCCCCAGCCCAGCCAGATGACTTATCCTGGTAGAATCCAGCTAAGCCCAAAACACTTTGAGAGAGGCAGATAAATAACACAACCACAGCCTGGCATTCTGCACAGCTGGAGACCGAGGGGGTGTGACTGAGCTGGTGGAGAGCACAGTGAATCACTCAGCATCCAACGCCAAGCTGACTGGTGTCACACAGGTTGACTCCATGTAGCGGGACCGTACCCTGGGTGCCAGGCAGTGTTAGGAGAGAGCTCCCAGGGCATGGACTTACCTGATGGTTTGCCCTGACAGCCCCTCAAATTGTCTGAAAGGAACCTTGCAGCTGCCACAGGTGACGCATGCACCTGGAGAAGGGCAGGTTTGTCTGCCAGCCAGAGGTATGCCCAGGAGGGCTGTGTTAGGCATGCAAGGACATGGGCAAGGAGGGGGAGGAGGTGTAAGAAGGATCCATCCTGGCCAAGGCCAATATGGGGCATGGGTCTGTGCCTGGGGTGCTGGGACCCTGGAGAAGGCATACATGAGTGCCCTCCAGGCAGGAGTGGGAAGATGGGCAAGATTAAGGGAAGGAGGAGTTAAGTCCTTTGGGGTGGTGGTTCATCCGACTCATTTCAGCCACTGCTCGCAGAGACGAATCACTCTCTGGGCTGTTGTTTTCTCAGCGTGGGCATTCAGCCTCACACTGCCCCGCTGCCCCGTTCCCCTGCCCGTCCCACACAGTGGTACTGTGGGGTCAGGGTGGTGGAGGACACAGGGCATCCTTCCCATCCTTTCTCCCTCCGCCTTGCCAGATCCACAGGCACAGCCACAAACCCCGCGGAAAACACTGCCCGCACCAGTCCCAGGCACATCCCTGACGCTCCTGCCGTCGGCAGTGTCATTTAAATATCCTGGGCAGGACGGATCCTGATTGCTTTTATTATCAAGATAATCTATCCCTCTGATATCAAGAGACCTCCTGCAGGTTTGCCCTAATATCGCTGAAAGAGGAGCTTAATCCCCAGGCTGTGTTGCCGCTCTGGAATACGCTCAGCATTCCTGTATTCCTGCGGTGTACGCACGCCCGCCCGAACGCTAATGTCACCCAGAAGCCGCTATGCACAGCGCATTGCAAAGAGGAAGGAGCCGGTGTGGAAAACTCTGCCTCCTGCTTTCATCGAGCAGTGGATAATGAACTGTTTTCGCAGCCTCCCAGCAACTTCACAGGCTGTCTTGGAGCCGAGGAGCCAGTTATTTTCCAGTCAGAAAGGGCCAGCCCCAAAGCAGTTCCACTTCCATGTATAAATAGCTGTTTCCTGGCTTACTGCTGTCTGTCCTTGGGATCCTGAGCACAGGTGTCATGAGCAGTAGGTGAGAGGGGGTGTTGGCTCTCTGGGTTACCTTTTTCCCAAACATTGCTCAGACTTACAGTGCATGTCACAATGATGAGACATGGTTTTGGCCCAAAAGCCTCTTTTTTGCTTTTAAGGGAATAACACAAAGGGAAAGCCTGGAGCATGGATGCTGAAGCCAGACTCCCTACCCAGTACTGAGTCAAGGAGCCAATTTCTCATCAAACCCAAGGAGTGTGAGTGGCAATGGAGATAACCTGGAAAACAGGAAGTGTCAAGGGTTTGCCCTGCACCATAATGCATACCAAAAGAAAGCTGCTGTGTCAAACAACGGGATCTCATTGGGGCGGGGCCAAATTACCTGGGAGAAGAGTTGGAGGGACAGAAGTAGCAAAAGGTGAGTACTGTTGTCCCAAAGGGTCAAACTTAAAGGAGTCTGCAGCTCGTTTTCAAAAATAGGCTGAGCCGATGCCCTTCCTTTTCTGCCCCTGAAAAACAGATGTTTTCACAGGAAGGAAACATTGATTTCTGGCCCACTTATCATCTCTCCGTTCAAACACGCTGCTGTTCTTCTCCAGTTCATCTGCAAGTGCCCTCAACTGCAGTGTCCAGACCTGGACATAGCTCAGACAAAGCGGAATTGCAAATTTCAATGGCTTACATCCAACATCCAGCATTAATGCATCCCAGGAGGTGAGCTGCCCTTTTTGCTAAACCATCACACTATTGACTCATGCTAAGTTAGTCATCCATCTGAACCCCCTGATCCTTGCCTGCCATCCTGCTGCCTCTCCAGGCTCTCCTGTCTATGCATTCATGCATTCATTTATCCCTCCCAAATGTGGTACCCTGTGCTCTCTGTACTAAATTTCATCTGGCTGATTCCAGACACTCTCTCCCATCCATCCCCGTTGTTTTGAATTCTGAGCCTGTACTCCAAAGTTCTTGCAGCACTCTCATTAATACACAGCCCTGGACTTATTTAGCAGATGCTGATATCAAAATGCATATGATTACTCCCAGTTAGCAAAAGAAGTGTATCTATTTAGCCAGCAGGAACGTTTTTATTTATAAATGCCTTGAAAAAACCTCCAATTGCTATCACTCACACTGATAAAAATCCAGTGTAATAACTATTGACTCTAGCACAGATACTTCGAATTTATTCTGGTAAGTATTTGAGAGCAGAGTTGGGCCCATTCTTGTCATGCACCCAGCAGCTGGACATACCATCAGTCTGTGAAATACCCGCAATAGGTGGAGCTATTTATCCTCACTCCCCAATGAGGGATAATTGTTCTTTCTTTTTTTTTTTTTCTTTTTCTTGTTTCTGTCTAAGCTGTTTAAATGAGAGCTCTCTAAAATGGAAAGCAACAATAACAACCAAAAAAACCCACACCAACAAATCAAACAACTTAATAAAAAAAAAAAGAACCCATAGCTTTAGAGGTGTCACTTGGTAAATCGCAATCAGCTGCTGCTCAGAAAAATGAGGCTGGTGAAAGAGCTGAGCTCACTCTGGGTGCGCTTGATGAGATAACACACTTTCTAATACAGCTCTTGCTATGTTGCAGCAGCTTTAAATTGTCTTTCTTTTGATACAGAGCTATTCGTGGCAAACATGCCAGCAGTGCCCGAGCAATGTTTCTCAGTGTTCAGTGCCCTGCCTCGAGCCTGCAGAAGAGAGGATTTTGATGAAATGGTGGTAGTGGAGAGCGGAGAGGAAGAGGTACGGGCTGAGGAGGGTTTGTATGCTAGAGGGGCCCTGCTCAGCACCGAGGTTTGCTGACATGGGCCCTCTTTAGCCAGTGTTTGAGTGCTTGATAAAGACGCAGCAGCCACATAGCTCAGGGACTTTCTGAGCAAGACAGAATTCCCATGTAACTACGAACTTCTCTTTTCTACAAAATTGCCCAGCCTTTCCTGCCATCCAGGTAAGAATTTAGCATCTGTGACCAGGTTGCTGAACATCCACTACTTACTGCTGGAAGTATTTCTTATTTACTTTGGAATCTGGCTCCGCCTTGCTTCATCCAATGGATCCTACTCCTCACACCAGAAGAGACATCCTGCCCACCTGGTTCATGCCTTGAATTTATGAGGAATTCCCTTACCCCTCTCACATCCTGTGAGTTTGACCAACCTCATTGCAAACCACAGGTTTCCAGCCGATCACACTTATCTCACAGGCTGGTGTTCCTGTAATCAGCAGCAGTAAAAAGGCCATCACTTGGAACAGGATTAATTAGCCCAGTGGAGAGGATTCAAGAGGGAGCAGGCAGGAGCCAGGAAAATCAAGGGGAGTGCATGCCCAGGCTGTGTGTGAGGGAGGTCAGAGCCTGGCTTAGCTGCCCAGGATGCCCAGGTGCATGGTCAACACCAGCCAGGAAGCAGGAGCAGGGACCTCCCTGTGCTCCATGGTGGGCACACAGCATCAGATAATCCATACAGGGACATGGATTGAGGTGGATGAGGGCTGGCTCAGTTGAGCATCTCGTGGGGCACCACGGGGACAGGGGATGTGTGAAAGGAAAATCCAGGCTGTGATGGTAAAGTCACACCATGAGTAGCCCACAGCAGGCAAAGACTAGAGAATCCAGGTGAGGTTCCAAGCGGTGATCCTGAATACACCAGCACTCCCATCTTCACAGCACCTGCTCCATGAGACCCAGCTGAGCCTGGTCTGTGTGTCAGGCCAGCCAAGGAGCATTTAGAGTCACTCATGCTCAAGTGAGGGATATGGAGGCAGGAAGGGCAGAACGGTGTCTTTGCAAGGCGCCGATGGCAAACAACCCTCCTCCCACCACAACAAGTCCACCCCAGCACAGGCGAACCCTCTCCAGACCCCATTGCTCAGCCGCACACATCACCCAATTCCCCTCACCCCATGCTGGGGCAGGAGACCCACACCACGCATCAGCCACTGGGATATGAATGTCTCAGGGCGGGAAAGGGAACCCTAATTGTGCAGGCTGGGATGAGCGGGACACCGACAGAATTGTCACTGCTTGCAAGGACAGGAATTGCACCCCTGAACTCCCACCTCACTGGCTTCACAGCCTCTCCTATCTCACTCCCCGTTTTCTCCCATTCTGACAGTGCCCAAGCACAGGAGGGAGGGGGTCTCCCCCCAGCATCCACTCCAGAGACCTCTTTTCATTCTGCATTTAAAACAGAAAGAAGAAAAGGCAGAGCAAACCTGTCTCGCACGTAATCTGCTGCACAAATGCCAGCTCTCAGCAATCGATTGCAAACGCTCCCGGAGGGCTGTTTTCATTTCATAATATTTATTGGGTTGCTTTATTGTCAGAATCATTACAGTTCAATGTACTGCATGGATTTTATGCCAGCTGTGCTTAGTTTGTCTTGTTTTTAGCACTCCACATGCCTTTTGTGAGGCCATGGTTGCACCTGGGCTGGGACTGCTCCTCATGTAGAGCCCTCTGTGCAGCATGGGGCAAGTTACCTCCTCTATCTGTGCCTCTACTCTCTGCCATCCCTGGATAAACTGCAGCTTTTTGAGCTATCCATAAGCTCCCAGGGCAGAGATGATCTCTGCATATACAGCATCTCTCATAAATGAGTCCTGATCTTGGTTGACCCACTGGATGTGAAGCAATCAAAGCAACGGAGCCCAAACCACGACATGATTACAAAGGAACTGTGAGGGAGGGAGCGATGGGAGGAGGAGGCAGTGGGGCTAGAGAAGGGATTACCAGCAGCAGCAGATGTTATATATAACATCTCCTGAGGGCAAGAGTTCTGGTGAGAGGGGCCAGGATGGGAATTGGGCCAGGGCAGCCATGAAGTTGAGGAGCTGCTGCACTTCTTGAAATGCAAATGCTCTGCAGAGTCTCACTGGTGCAAACTCGGGGCCTGGCTGTGTACCAATTTTCAATGTGTAGACAGGACCCAAGCAAAGCAGAAGGATGGAAAGCACTTCCGGTCCCCATTCCATTGCCACCACTTCCTTGTTTCTCAAGACTGCCTGGCAATTAGGTGGTGAAGAGGAAGTGACCAAAAGGCTGCCCTGTATCTCCAGTTCTCCCCCAGGAACAGCTGGGCATGGGAGACAGCACTGGCTGAGTGTCACAGCAAGAGGCAAGATGGTCTTGTCCCCTTGAAGAGAGGGACCCTGGGGCACAAGGAATGTCCTCATCACACTGCATGAGTTCACAAAGTGAGGAAATACCTGACCCCGGAGGAGGAGTGCCTCCCAGACACACAGCCCTGGAAAAGGGCTGCCCGCTTGCACGCATCCAGTTCAGCTGCTAGCCAGGGTTGGCAGCCTCAGGGAGAGCCTTGGCCAGAGCTCATCCAGGGAGAGATCGATGGCTTTCCTGGGGACAAAGGCTGGACCCAGCAGGGATGTCAGGAGAAGCGGAGGAAGGGATGCCAAGGCTTTCCCCAGGGAGGGAGCTAAAAAGAGAAGCAGACGATTGACAAGGGACAACAGTATCCCTCCATCAGCAGGTATTTAGTGCTCACACTCTGCAATAACCCATAATTTGAGCTGTAAAGGGAGCCCTGGCACTAACTCAGATTCAATAAACGCCTGAGGGTGATCTGAGGTTCATCAGGCCCAAGAGAGGAGCACGATGAGGAAACACCGTGAGGAATTACCACTGAGATCCCTGCCCTACTTCCAGACACACAGACCCCAACCCAGTGTCAGGGGTCCCCAGAACACAGCTTAGGGCAGCTCACACACCAGCCAGTGCCTGTTGCTAACTTTGTGATTGTGTGTGTGCTGGGAGTTATTACGCCAGCGCTTTGGCTGTTCACTTGTGTCTCACTTTTTTCAATTACTGCCTGCACGCTGCCTTCCCAATTGCCTGGCGGGCCTTGACTCACCTGCCTGCTGAACATAATTTGTTTTTAATATATGGCTCTGGCAAATTTTTCTCTTCCTTCCCCTCTTTTTTTTTTCAATTATTAAACAATTTTTTTTTTTGCAGCTCACGTTTGTAATTAATTCCTGAACAGACAGTGTCTCAGCCGAGCGAGGAGGGCTGAACTAGGTGTCCTCAGGGAAGCAGACACTCAGCACCTACAATTAACCTGGTGTGCACACCCATCCCCAGAGACCAGTGTGACATCTAAGGATGAACCTCTCTCAGGATGCATTCAGCCCTACCATGGCAGAAATACCTACTGTGGCTGTATAAAGCAGTTCAGCCTGGCTCCAGTCCCAGGCTGCCAAATCTCTACAGGCAGAGAGAGCAGTCATACCATCTCTGATTTCTCTGAATACTGCCTCATTCTTCCTTGCCTGGCTTCTCCTTGAGGCTTGCAGCCCAGCCAGACCTGGAGGCCAGCTTGCACTACCCTTTTACTGCAGTAGGTCTCTGGCTCCACCTGTACCATGAGAACATGCTCTGGAGAGGCCACTGATGGTTGGTTCGAGGTCCCAAGAATGACAGGGAAAGGAAGCATCAGGTGGGCTGGAAACACCTCCTGGAGTTTGCAAAAAACTTCCTATTTTCTGGCAGCAGCTTAGTTCCTCCAGGGCATGAGGGTATTTATGGCCACCGTATTTATACTCTTTTGCACTGGTGGGTGGTAGTTACTGTTGCTTCTCTGTCCTGAAGTCTCATCTGGAAAATCGCAGCTCTTCACTGAGGAAGGAACATGATCTGGCACAGTGTCCCACCAAGGTTTCACCGAGCAGGGTGGGGGCTGCCTCACTGCCTCCCAAGCAGCCCCTCACCCCCAAATCCTCAGGTGATGCTTCACAGCTGGGCCACCACAGAGGAGCCCTTCATGCCTTCAGCCCATGCAGCTAAGCAGGCAGAGCTCAGGAACATGAAATCTGCATTGCAAACTGCCTCTAATCCCTCTGCACCACGCCTATGCCTGTGTCCTCACCAGGGGGTCTGTGATAATAAAGATGTTCACCCGCAGTCAGGAGAACTATTTGAGCACCAGCAGGATCAGCAGCTGATTTATGCAGAAATTACTGTTCAAACACACTGCTGTGCATGCCAACCGGGACACAGCAGGACTATGCTGACCTCCCCCCTTACGCCCACCAAAACCTTGATGTTTTTAAGAAAGTGCAATAGCCAGAGACCTCCAAAATACCTTCGCACAGCTTCCCAGAGGGGCAGGAGAAAAAACGACAACACAAATCCCCTTCAAAAAGCAAGTCAAGGAGGGAAACAACTGCTCCTAATGACCCGATACATCAAGCGAGCACTGGCCCCGTCATTTGCTTCCTAAAAGCTCCTGATCATCAGTGATTATCAACACTGGCCGTGTGCATTTTGATCAGGCACAATCAAAGCTGAGTGCAGCTGAAAGAGCCATAAAAGCCTGTGCAGAGCAATTGGTATGGAGCCCTGGCCGGGGGTCAGGCTGGGAGCTGGCTGCTCACGGGCTGAGTTCCTGCACTTACCAGCCAGCTTGCTTTAGAGCTGAATGCAAAAGAGGAGAAATTATGTCGATATCCATGGTGTTTCATTGAAAAGAGACTTTGAAGGGTCTTGAGAAATGGCCTCGGGCACGAGGCTTCCCTAGAGCACTGGGATATGTGACCTGCAGGAGGGGATAAAATGCATCCCCCAGGTGACAGGACTGACCCCACATTACACACACAAACTGTGGCAGGTGAGGCTCAGAAATTCTTTCTCATAAGCCATCATCACACTGCAGGCAGTCCCATTTTGCCTGGCCTGAACTGCAGTGTTTTTCTTCCAGTTGTTCTCTTTCTGGTGAAAATGTTTAGTTTTCCAATCAGAAATATTTGGCTGGAGAAATGTGGGTCCAACTTTTACTCTAAATTTGCCAGCGCTTTTTGTGAGGGCCAAAGTTGGTGCACATGTGGGGAGATCCCCAGGGCAGCCACTGAGAAAATATCCCACCCTCTTGATTGCAGTTGCTGCCAGGACAGTATGGGCTGGAAAACACCCTATGAAACATGGCCTTGAAAGGAATGAGAAGGAGGTGTCTTTACAAACTGTGAGTCTGATGGTAGATAAAACCAGATACAGAGAGGTGAAAGAAGCAATGGGCTGGGCAGAACTATAAATTCCATAGGAATTCCACTAATTGACACAGACTGTTACTCACTCAAGACTGTGCTAAATCTCTGGATTTAGACAAAAACAACAGAGACACAAGGAAAAAGAGAAATGGGGGGGAGATGGGGATACACATTAGAAGGGTGTCTTAAGTATTGGGTGTTTCGGAAAGTCTGTATCTCTCAAGTACCTCAGCCAATGGGGAAAGAGAAAGGGAAATGAGGCCAGGAAATTAGGATAAAAAGGAGGCTGCATCCTCCAAAATTTTGAGAGACCCCCATGGGGAATGCCCCATGACCTCTCCCTTTATTCAGATAAAGTTACAGGACTCCTCTGTCTCCTTTTTGGACACAAACCTCTAGTGTTTGTGGATTAATTTTCCTGACAATTTGGGGTCCCATCCGGGATATTTCCACTGCCCGGGGGCAGTGGGCAGCGAGCGGAGCTGAAGGCGCGCCTCACCCAGTTTTGATGATCAGCTCCCCTTGGTGGCGGCCAGCACTGGGCAATTGATTGGGGTCCCAAGACTGTCCAGGAGACAGACGAGTGGTGGACCAGGGGCATCCATGAAGAGTCCGCAGGGAAGGACCACCGAAAATCTCACCGGTAAGTAAAATGGGATCTTCTGAGAGTAAACCTGGGAGGGCACCCATGGAGTGTAGCACAGGTAAAGCCAGGAAGGGGTCCTGGCAAAAGGGATGACGATCCCAAAATATCTCCAAAGAATCTCTTGGAAGAATGTGGAGTTGGTTTACACATTCTCCCAGGGGTAATCTGGGACATAGATTCCCGGGGTGGGGGGCAACAAGGGGAGTCGAGAAGGGGTCTTGACAGCAGGGGATGGACGGATAGTGTTGGTGTGTTGGAACAGAATTGGTTAAAGGGGAGTGTGGAGAGATATGGTTGAGGCAAGGAGTGGCAGGGCTGGGCGCGGAGGGGCGGGGCCGGGGGGATNAGGACTGGGCGCGGAGGGGCGGGACCGGGAGCATGGGCCGGGGGAGGAGCCGTTTGGACATTGCGGCAGGACAGGGACTGGCTCTGGTATGCGGTATGTGATAAAGAGAATGAGCACAAAGAAGAAGACCTATCTGTGAAATGCAAATTGTACGTGGAAGGATCAGGATGTTCTTTTAAGGGTTTTGTTTGGTACACTGAAAAACGAGTGGTTTTAAGCTGTGGGAAAATGAGTGCCACAGGCAGTAGCGGGGGGGACTAAGGAAGGACAGAAAAAGTCCCTGGATGAACTGGTTAGAAAGATACAGCAACTGTATCTAAGAAGGGATGAGGAAAAGGCGAAAGCAAAGGCAAAGAGTTTTTACAGCCCCAGAGGGATAAATCTCAGGACCCAAGGGGTCCCCCGGGACAGATGGGACAGGGTTGGCCACAAGGAAGTGGCAGAAGCATTCCCTCCTCAGCAGGGGAGAGCCAACCCAAACAGCAATTGGGAAAGAATCAGTGTGCTGTCTGCAGGGCACAGGGACACTGGAGGTGGAACTGCTCACAGAAAGAGCTGGACCCTCAGGAGGAGGGAGTCCAGAGGATAATGGAGATGGATTGTTAGGAGGTTTCAGAGGCTCCCATCATACCAGGGACCCACCACACTGGAGCCCTTGTTAACTTTTAAGGTGGATGCGGATCAATAGGAAGTGTGTTTCCTTGTAGACACCGGAGCCTCTCGAGCCACCTTCAATTTTATCCCTAAGGGGGGGAAAATTCTCAAAAAGATTTTTGATTATTCAAGGGGTTGTGGAAATTGTGATTTCTTCTGTAGGCTTAGAAGTTTGAACGCATCTTTCTCTGAAAAGAATTGTAGAAATTGTGATAAATTGATTTGGGGATTTAATTCCTTTTTCTAAGTGAGGTTTTATGCGGAGCTGAAAGGCTCCTGTTTGGAGGGGACCCACGCCCCTCTGCTTTTTGTGTGTTTTGGTGTGACAAGCCAGAGTCGGCAGGCTTCAGTCCTGAAGCCAATTCTGCAACTCCTGTCTTGTGGGGAACCCCCCATCAGTCTATGGTTTGTTGTGGAGAACTAGAATTGGCAGGTTCTAATCCTGAGGCAAATTCTGCAGCTGCTGCCTTGTGGGGATGGTGGTGTCCCTATGCAGGCCTAGGTATTTATCATGCAGCTTCCTCTGTGGGGGCTATAGGAAAACTTTAGGGAAAAATATTTTGTTATCCTTCCTTGATTACTTTGTTAGTCATCTCCCCGCTCCTAGCTGGGCTGGGCAGAACCATAAATTCCATAGGAATTCCACTAATTGACACAGACTGTTACTCACTCAAGATTGTGCTAAATCTCTGGATTTAGAGAAAAGCAACAGAGACACAAGGAAAAAGAAAAATGGGGGGGAGATGGGGATACACATTAGAAGGGAGTCTTGGGTATTAGGCATTTTGGAAAGTCTGTACCTCTCAAGTACCTCAGCCAATGGGGAAAGAGAAAGGGAAATGTGGCCGGGAAATTAGGATAAAAAGGAGGCTGCATCCTCCAAAATTTTGAGAGACCCCATGGAGAATGCCCCATGACCTCTCCCTTTATTCAAATAAAGTTACAGGACTCCTCTGTCTCCTTTTTGGACACAAACCTCTAGTGTTTGTGGATTAATTTTCCTGACAGCCTGTTTTGGTCACTGGATTATTTGAGGCTAATGAGTTAATTTGTTCCATGTTTAAAGTCTTGTCCATAAAGCCAAGTTAATGCAAGGAATGAAATTCACTTGGAAAAGGAGATCTGCATCCACAGCTCAGTAAAACACCTGGCAAGTAATGTGGCAGAATGAGCCTGATGCTGCCTGGGCATCTATTCAGAGAAAACACAAATAAGATTATAGTAATTAGCGATTCATAAAGAGATGAATATTGAGCAATTAAATAGGTAGTTTGAGGTGTGCTGGTTGAAACGAGGTCTGTGTGGTGATTGTGGATCAGAGGCTGCCCAGGAGGTGGGTGTCTGGCTGCAGCAATGAGACACCGGTGCACAGTCGCTGCTTTGAAGCACAGTTTGCTATTCCTGGTTTTGTGCCCTCAGTTCTGAGTGCCAGGTTAGCCCCGCTTCTGCTGAGAGAAAGGTTAGATTTGAAATGGAAACCTGCTCTGGTGCTGGTGCAGGATTGAGACCATGGAGAAAAAATTATAAAGATTTGCTGCTTCTTAGGGAGGGCTCCCTGCATTTCAGGAGGTGTTTGGTGCAGCTCACAGGTCTGATTTCCAGCATTTCATCTCATCTTGTTAGAGCTTCCAGTTGTGCTAAAGACTGTCCTGTTATTTCAAGATTCTCCACATCTGCTGCATTGCTGAGTGCTGAGAGGAGACAAGCAGAGCTGAAATGGGCAGACAGAAGAGAAACGCCAGCAGGATTCAAGCTTTTCATGCATTTTCACCACATGGGCACGCAATGCCGTGTTGGATCAGAGCACTGCGGCTCTGGCTCTCAGCCTCCCCTCTGCCCCATGCCAGGCTCTGGCCAAGCACTGTCCTCCTTGCAAGGGGGGGAAAAAATGTTGTCCAAGGTCATGGAAAGAGCCACCAGGGAGGTTATTTCAGGAACATTAACGCATCCTTTAACTAGTGCACTGTGCGTGTGCCCAGGAGGCTTCGAGTTCCCTCGAGCGAGGAGGAAGAGGGGTGTTAGCAATGGGGTGGTGAGGCCAGCAGGTCATGCTCAGGGCTGTCACATCCCCTCCACAGTGCCAGGCTCCCTGTCTTTGTGCCGAGCCTGCTGATGGGGGCACGGAGTGCCTGCGGGGTTAGCAGCGCCTGTAATTAGCAGTTAATGCATTTGACCTTCCTCCTCCGGGCTTGATTATTTCAGTGTGATTAACAGGACCTGTAGGATGCCACTGCAGACACAACATCAGCTGTTCCCTGCCTGCTCCGAGGCGTGGGTACCAAGGCAGGGCTGACAGTGCTGTCTCCTCTGTGTTTTGTGGAGGTCATCACGCTGTGAGTGATCACGGGCAGCCAGCAACCCCCACGCTCCGGCCCTGAGCTAAGCCCAGCACTGCCCAGCCAGGCATGGGGCTGGTGAGACCTCCTGCCTTCTCCTGGCACCTGACTCCTGTGCTATGATGCCCATATCATCGGGAAATGTCCCCTAATATCTTACTTAAACCTTCCCTGCTGAGAGCCCACAGTTGGTTTTGTCTGTGCTCAGTGGAGCTAATCTCTGCTTATTCCAGTCCCCTTTGCAGCTCCTTTCTGTGTATCTGGACACATTTCTCCTCTCTCCTCTGCCTCCTCCTGGAGGCTCTGGATTAAGCTGTCTTTATTTTGGCAAGTATTACTTAAGTCGTGGATGCCCAAATAAGACTTCTGCAAGATCCTGCTTGATGCACAGAGCTGTAACAGAAAATGTGGAGGAGGGGGCTGAGAAGATGATTTCCAGCCAGGACCACTTCTCCATCTCCCTGGGAGATGTCCTCAAGATGCTTGTGCAGAGCAGAGTGGGTGCCAGGATACCTGAGAGTAGAGCTTAACTTCTGGAATCCTCTTCTTTGCAGTGAAATGCTCAGAGCTCAGCTGCTGATCCAGAGCCATTTTGAAGTGTTAGGACTGTCATTAACATGATTAAAGCTCTAACAAAATGAGATGGAATGAGTAGACCTGGTGAGCATGCTGCCTGACGCACCTGGTGATGTGTAAAGAGCTTTACACCTCTTCTGAAAGAAACAAATCTTTTTCTTTCTCTCTGCATAGATCTGGTCCCAGGAGGAAGCTGGAACAAACTGAAATTTCAATCCTGGATGCATTTACCTCCACTCAGAGCTTCCCAAAGAAACTGTGTCTTATTGGATAATGGCTGCATTTTTCATGTTGTGTTCCTGTTTTTATCTGCGGAGATGGGTTGTCTCCTGTCTAATGATATTAAAATCACAGCAGCACAGTAACATCCCCATGGGGGTCTCTAATGTACCCTGTCTGGCTCCCACCATTGCTCCTAGACTCAATGTGTTGGTGATGACTTAAAGTGCAGGTGAATGTGGGCAGCCATTCACGTCATTTGGCTCAAAGGTGTGGTCCCACTCCTGCGTGGCACTTCAAACTTTTCATGGGGAAATGTAGGTCGGTAGCTTTTCCATCACGTCGTCCTGTTGGGAAACATAAGGGCAGCTTGAGGGGCCCACAGGAGGAACCATGGCAATGGTCAGTGGGCTTTAACGCATCAGAAGGCTGCTGGAAAATCTGTTAGGAAATGTGTAAAGGTCCCCAAAATAAATTGGTTTGAAATGTGTGTTTTTCAGGCTGTGTGGGAAATAAATGATTTGATTCTGGCCAGGCTGGCTAACAGCAGCAGCAGAACGTGAGCCGCAAGCTTAGAGAGAAAAACCCTCGGAGGGCATTTCCAGCAGACGTGGTGTTCTAGGGGTACCAAGGCCCTCGTTGTCCTGCTGTCCCATCTCCTCTGCCCGCCACCTCCTACACGTACTGGGATGCTGGAAATGGTGGATCCATGGAAGCTGCAGAACAGCTGGATATAGGCAGTGCCTGCAGCCGGGCAGGGGAGTGTTTCCTCCCACGGGGCAGAGGCTGTGATGGGAAACGTACTCTGTGGTCCCAGTGTGCCGTACCACCACAGCCCTGGCCCCACAGCCTGTCCTGGTGCACACACCCACGAGAACACTCATGGACTCCAGCCATGATGATCCAAAATTAAATCTGGCTTTAGGGAAATTCCTCTTTCGGCATGGCTTGAGCTAGTCCCAGCAGTGGCACAGATGAGAGGTGGACTCTGACACGGGCTAATAAGACCACCAGGGAGGCAAGACCCCTGCCTCTGCAAGCTGGGATGTCCACCTGGTGTCCCCAGCCAGGGGACATCTGGCTGGAGAGTCACAAACACACCTGACCTGTGAGGAGAGAAAAGAGCCCACAACGCCACACCCCCTCTTCTATGCCTATACAGAGCAATTTGGGGCAGACCATCTCCAATACATTTCCATCCATTTTCTGCTCCTTGAAACCAAGCTGGATGTTCCCAAAGCCCACAGCTTAGTGACACATCCCTGTCACAAAAGCTTTAATGCTGCCCTGCTTAAGGGCTGGCACCCTGAAAGGACGTGGCCACAGCCTGCATCTTTCAGCGCCAGGCTTTGCAGTTTGACAAGCTGCCATACCTAATTGCTAATTAATTTAGATTTGCATATGCAGTTTAATCCAGTTGGCTGCATCCCCCCCAACAGGACCCAGACAGCTGACAAACATCCCTGAGGCACCACCAAAACATCTTGGTTCCTCTGCTCAATCAGGTGAAGTTATTTTAGTTCAGCCATTGGCGGGAGGTATTTCAGAAGCACCATGAAATACCGTAAATAAGTAATAAAACTTTGAAAAATCTAATCTGTGGAAATATTTGAAATTTCAGGACTATTTCCTGTCTTGTGCTGAGACAAAAAATTGAGCTCTTTTACCTTCTTACTGGTAGTGAGAAGCTGGTAATTCCAAGGAAGAAGGAAGGGAAGAGATGAAAGATTGGTTTGATAACTTCCAGTAGTTTCATGCTAGTCTGAATTTACTTGTTTGTTTGTCTAAATTTATTCCAGTGTTGAAATGGGACCATTTGGATTCATCTGCAGCTCTCTGGTTTGGAAATACATTGGCAGGCAGTTTCCCTTTAATAACCATTGTTGCTTTTGTCCCCAAAAATTTCTGAGCTGGGAATGTTGGGTTTTTGTGACTGACTTTGTTCTGCAAATAGTTTTGGTTTTGCTGAAGCAGCATTCTGGGCAAATGAAACATTTGAAACTCCAGATATGTGGCGTGTAAGTGTATTTCTGTCTGTGAATACAGACATATTTTTATGTGTTTGCTCAATTATGTGTTTATTTTAGGCAAGAAATTGAGGATTTAATATCAACTAGTTGCACAGAGCAAGCTGGGAAGTTTCCGTTTTGGATGCTATGGTCTGGTGGTGCTGCTAACATCCCACGCTCCCACCACTGTGGCTTAGCCTTTCCCCTGGCTTGCAGTGGTGGCCTGGGAGGTGCTGGAGGCCCTGGGCACCTCCAAAGGGCTCAGAAGGAGCCCCTTTGTCCGGATGCAGGCCAGTGCCCTGGTCACTTCACCCAGACCATGTGCTGTCACAACCATCCTGGGACTCCTGGAGAACGAGCTACTTGGTTGGTCCAAAAAAAGTGGCAAAACAAATGGAGGAAAAGAGCCATACGTGCTGCAGAGCAGCATCTCAGCACGCCCAGGGGGTGGTTGGGCACTGGAACAGGCTCCCCAGAGAAGGGGTCACAGCACCAAGTCTGACAGAGCACAAAAAGTGTCTGGACAACACTCAGGCGCATGGTGGGGCTCTTGGGGTTGTCCTGTGCAGGGCCAGGAGTTGTACTTCAGTGATTCCTTTTGGGCCCCTTCCAACTCAACATATTCGATGATTCTAAACCCACCTGGAGATGTTCTTCATCCTGTATGGGTGCATGGGTAGGAGGTGGCCTGTGGCTACAGAGGAGCGTGGTCCAACTCATGTGTCCCATCTGGGTTGTTCGTGCCGTCACACTGACCGGTTGTCCCTTGCCTGTGAAGCCCAAGCCTAAATCCTGTTGGATTTCCAGGGCAGTCATGCTTTTTAGAAGCTCTGAATTTTACCTTCTTCAGCAGGAAAACCCCAAAGGTGACAAGCACTTAAAAATGTGCTTTTGCCTGGATGGCTGCGTCTGCCCAGGGAGAAGGTTGGTGCAGCTCTGAGGAAGATGCTCAGTGACCAGCGTAAGCTGTTCCTGGGCTGGGTGAGCACAGCGGGAGCAGCTGGAGGGATTTGCTGCTCCATCTGAGGACTTCAAAATCCTGACAGATTTGGAAAATGCAGCAGAGAGCAGAGCTGAGGCTGGGGTCCTTTCTACAGCCTCCTCAGGATGTTTGGTGAGCTTGGGGCTTGTTGTCCGCCAGGTTTTCTCTTGTGTTGCAGGACTAAACTACCCAAAACTTGACCTGGCTGCTGGTGAGGAGAGACATAGGCTTGACACACAACTGCTTGGGGAAAAAAAACCACCTCAGGCTTAAGTATAGATCATCCCAAGATTTTTACATTGCTGAGGCAGAAATTTATCTGGATACTGACCTTCCTGCAAAGGCCACTGAGGAGCCAAAAATGAGCTGGGGAAAGGAGGGGAGGACCACGGTGCAGAGAAAGAGACAGTGGTGGCTGGGGCTGGAGTTTGATCTCTTCAGGCCATCCTGGGCTGCAGACAGTCCTGGGGCCAAATGCAGCCCCCCAAGCTGGATGCAGAAGAGGTTTTTTCCTCCTTTGTGACACGGCACCGGCAATTCTGTGATGCCTCCAGCCTGTATGACCAAGAGGCAAACACAACTCAGAACGAAACAAAAGCCTTTTATTTTTCTATCATGCTCCATTTCTAGCCTACAAAGTGGAGAAAAAAAAAAAAAAGTGCCTTTTTTTCTGGGAATTTTCTGACCGACTCCAGCTGCCTCCCCCGTTCGGCTGCAGCCAGCAACAGGCTTAGAAATACCAGGTTTAATTAAAACAATCTTTTATGTTCTGATGCAAGCCTTATTTCCTCTACCTGGTGAGAAATGGCTCTTGCCTCAATCAGCAATTGAAGTCTGAGATTGCTGTGCTGAGCAGAACGGCGGCCACTTTCTGTTAATTAAAGCTCAGCTCGGGCGCTGCCGCCCGGTCTCCCCAAGAGCAGTTCCCAAAGTTTGTCTCCAGCCTTGCAGGACCAGCAAAGGGACATGAGCGTTAGTGGGATGCAGGAGGAAACCTGCTGGCTTCTGTCCCATTCTAATGATTTCTGAACCAAAATATATATAATTTATTTGGCTAGGGTTTTCCCTCTGATAAGAGAGCTTTTTGCAGCTGTTTGGAGAGCCTGTGTGAAAGGGATGGTATCTCTAACTGCACACTCTGACTTAGCATTGTCAAGTTTTACTCTTCAGTTGTATTTCTATTCCCCCTGGTGCCAAGATGATTTTTGCTTTTTCTTTTACACGCTTTTTACACAGACTTCTCCCTGCCCAATTTCTGGTTTCCCACTGGATGCCAGAGACTCCTCCTCATTGTGGTGTCTGGGAGGTCCATCTGCTCCAGATGGTTCCTGTGCTGTCCCCCAGGTATGAGGGAGCTGTATTTGTGGGAGCAGGGCATTTCCCAGTGTTTGGTACGAGGAGGGGAAAGTAAGAATTTCTCCTGGCTGGCAGATGGCTCCACCATGCCAGCTGGAATTAAGGCTGAAATGATGGGATCACTAAAACGAGATTTACAATAGTGGAATAAAGTTACTGAAAGATGAGTACAACTCTATGCATTATTAAGAGTGCTTAACAATAAAGATCCTCACTGCATCAGCACCTCGTTTAGCTTCTTTCTTCTTCTCACATAAAGCTGTAATCTTTCTCTATTAATGTAAGACCCAGTTTCTTTCTATAAAACAACTACTTCTCTTCTCCAGCATGGGAAGTTGAGGGTGGAAAGAGTCCTTTTGTCTGTGTTGCCCCAGGTGAAAATGTCCTTGTCCCACTCTTTTTCCCCAAGCATTTGGGGTGCCTGTGCAATGACAGGAGGGTCAACCGTGCTCTTCCCAAAGGTCTCCTGCACCTGCCTGTGCCAGGTACCCTCGGCAAGGAGTCCCTGGCTCCAGCTCAGTCCCTGCAGCCCCCTGAAGACACCATTCATTATCATTTGTGATCAAGCTGTGAGGACAACTGAGAGCTTTCAAACCTAATGGTCATCTACTTACAGGCCCAAGGACCCCTGACTGAGGAGAGACGGGGGTGCTTACGCAGGCAAACCAAATAGTATTTCCCTCCAAGTGGTGGGAACATGGATGAACATCCCCTGATGCCGCTGGCATTTTGGGAGGATTGCATAGGACTGTGGGGAGACTCTTCTAGTTTCGGGACCGAGTTTGTTAGGTGGTGGATTTGCCCCCTTAGTGGTCAATTCAGACCCAAAGGTGCTCATGCCAGGCATGTGTGGGCACACAGCTTCTTTTTTGGCAAAGGCGCAGGTCTTTCTGGCCTCAGGACCTCAGGGCTCCATTTCCAGTTTCCAGCCCCAGACCAAGGGCTCTGTGCAAGAGAGGTCAGAGGAGATGAGCCAGTGTCCAGTCCTGGGGCACACAAATAAACCATGCCCAGGTGGTGAGGACTGGCAGAGCTGAGGCCAGTGCTGGCCATAGGGATCACATCCATGTGGAGTGCTGCAGTGTCACACTGAGACCAGAGTTCTCTCTCTTCACAGCCTCATCTGTTCTTTCCAGAGGCTTTCAGGCCATGAAAACTGCAGGAGAAGGGGTGAGGAGCTGTTTTCCAGAAATATTTGCAACATGTGCGATGTCACTCCCTTCCAGCGTGAGCAGGGAGCAGCTTCTCCAGCAGACAGCCCACCAGCAGGTTTGGATCAGCTGGAGCTTCCCGTAACTGAGGAGCCAACAGGATCCCACGCTGCCCTCCCACTAGCTCTTTGTGACCTCCCACCTCTTCCCCAATCAGCCGTGGGTTTGGCAGCTCCATTCCATCTTCTCCATCCCCCCAGTGCCCGCGTCCAGCTGCGGCTCTGCAAAGCCACTGTCACAGCGTGAACTCCCCACTTCACCCTGCAAGGCATGGGGCTCCAATAAGCCCCCAGGCAATGCCATCCCACCTTGCTGCTCTCAGAGGAGCCGGGATGACCATGCAGAGTTCTGGGCATGATCCTGGGAGGTCATTCCACCTCATGAAGCCCCAGCGCTACCGGGACGCTGGATAAGGCAGGATGTCCTGCATTTGTCTATCCTGCTCTCTCCCAGAAGAATAGGGAAATTCTCAAGGCTTCTGGTTTTTGTTTCTGAAGAAGTTAGACTCATTCAGGGTGGGTTTGGGAAAAGCAGGCAGCAGCAATGCTTTGCAGCTGCAGAGAGGGAAAGGATTTCACGCCATGTGCATGGGCAGGCAAGGATCACATGGCAACCCTGTTACCACTACCCAGTAGCCTGTCACTCCTTCAAGCCTCCATAACTCACCTTCGGGCTGACCAACTTGTTCCCTGACCAATTTTCGACCAGTTTGGCCACACCACTAACTATTCCTCACCCATGGTAGTCCCTTAGCTTCCTGAGTGTGCCAGAGCCCACACAAACCTCCGTGAAACACCGGGTAACTAAAGATGCCTCTCTGGTCCTCCACCTCTTCGAGGGTTAGCAGAAGCTTTTCCCTAGACAAAACAGATCTTTCTAAGCAGAACTTTTCCTGCTAGATTTTTCCAAGCAGAGCCCTGCCGTCAGCACACACATCCCATTCCCTGAAGCACCAAGGCAGCTCTGCACGGCAGACCCTGCGGGGAGCCTCGAGGTGGCACTTCCCTAACCAACTCCATCTGCTCCAGGGAGAGCCTGCGGCAGCACCCAGCTGCTGCGCTCCCACCTCTGCTGCACAACCCGGTACAGAGGTAGGTCAGACATATATGCAACAAAGGCAATTGCAGAGGCACTTTCCAACCCCAAATGCACCCGGGAGGTTTATGTTTGCCTCTACATTCTCTGGAAAGTCATTGAAGGGCTTCTCTACCCCTAAATATCCCTCAGAGGTCCTCTTGCCGAGCACAGGCCAGGTCTACCCCACTCAGTGAGCCGGAGCTGTTGTCAGAGTTGACACCGCGCAAGATTTACTCCGTCCTGCGTGAAAGGAAAGACCAAACCCTCACATCTGAGTTAATGAAACAGTCTGAGGAGACAATAGTTCCTGGCGCTGCGAGAGCTCGCATTAGTGAGCTGGGGTTGTGGAGAGCTCTGATCAATAAATATGTTGCCACAGCTTTTCGGAGCATCCATCACTTGTCAGGAAATGCATTTAGGCTAATACCTGCGGAGGGCATAAACCAGCCATAGGAATTAAAACCTGCCACATGCCAAATGGTAATGCACAATTTAATGATCACAGGATCTGATAAATAAGCAAAACTGTGAAATGAATAAATACACTCTGGCATCAACATCTGCAACCCAACCTGACCACATTTAGAGGCTCAAGATTAACCTGCAAGGTGCTTCTCTGGGCTCATCTGTTTTCAGTACGTGGGAAGCAAAGGTAGCAGCCTGAAACCCTTTCCCAGGAAAGCCCAAAGGACTTTCAGAACCAGTGTTTCTTGTCACCTCAAGCAGTGGTGGAAGTAGGAAACTAGCAGGCTTCCAGTGGAGGAAAAGCTGCAACAGAAGTCACAACAATGAGCTCTACTCCACGGCTGTGCTGGGCAAAGCAATACAGGGAGGGACTGAAGCTGCAGCAAAGAAAGTTTGAGCTAGACAGCAGAAAAAAAAAGAGGAACTGGTCATTCCTGACTAGAGGTGGGAAGTGAGGGGATTTTAGGAAGAGTCCGGGCAAGTTAAGGAGAGCTGATCATGGGACCAGAGGCTCCAGAGAGCCTCTCCAACTCATGTGCCTCCCCATGAGGTTTATCCTGTGCTTCTCCCAGCACTACCACTGCATAAGGCTCTCACGGCATAACCTGGGAGCAGGCAGGACCAGGCAGGAGGAAAGGAACAAGTCCTAAGTGAGAAATAACCATTAAGAGAGCAGACTGAGAGAAAGATATGCTGCTGAGAATGCTGGTCCTGTCCTGCTTCAGCGCCTATCCAGGGGAGGGCTCGGCATGGGAAAGAGAGGATAGGCAGCATGAAATTAAGAGAGGGAAATTCTCAGGTCTGTAGCAAGAAAAAAACTTCCTGACAGGAAGATTTATGAGGCTGTGGGGAAGCTTTTCCCAAGGAAAGCCTGGGGCATTTGAAACTGGATTAAACAGTGGATCCAGGGATGCAAACAGGGAAAACATTTGTGCTGCAGGAAGGTTGGACTAGAGGGAGCTGAGTAAGGCACTGCCCATTGCTGATTTATTCCTGATCTGTTGTGCTATCTGTGCATGCTCTCCTCCAACATCCATCTTCTAATTCTCTCTGGTCCTTGAGAACGTGGAAGGTGGCCTCCGTGGGCAGCATGGATCAGGGATCATTAAATATCCCTTTCTGCCAGCTTGAAGACCAGCTAAATCTCCTTGGCATCTTCAGGCAGCTCAAACACAGCCCTGCAATTCCCCTGACAAGGCATGGCATGTGCTGCTGAGCCCCCTGAGATGGCCAGCAGCACCTGAGCAGCACTTCAGCCAGAGGTGTTACGGTGCAAGGAGATGTTGGGAGCAGGTTTAGAATAGATATTAGGGAAAAAATCCTTACCATGAGGTTGGCGAGGCACTGGAAACTTGCCCAGGGTAGTTGTGGATGCCCCATCCCTGGAAATGTTCAAGGCCAAGTTGGATGGGGCTCTGAGCAACCTGGTCTAGTGGAAGATGCCCCTGACCATGGCAGGGGGGTTGGAACAAGATGGGCTTCAAGGTCCCCCTCCAATCAAAGCCATTCTATGATTCTATGATTTTATGAGCCCAGGTAAGCTGCATTTTAGGCAACCACAGGTCTCTAGGCCAGAGTCAGTGAAGGTAAATGGCTACAGCAACACACAAATTCCACAGGGGCAAAAAGAAAAGGGCCACACCCCCTGTGGGGTTAGGGTTGGGTACCTGCTCCTCAAAACCGGGCTGAAGTCACCACTGGATAGACACTGGAGGCTGTCACTCACCACCATCTAGACCACTTCTTTCTTCTGGGACTCCGCATGTCAGGATCTGTCCTGCAGCTGCCCTGGGCATAGCCTGGGGTGGACAAGGCCAGCACATGGGCCAGAGACCTTTTCTGAGCATGCCTCAGCTCACTGCAGACCCTCACAAGCTGCCCACACCACAGTCTCACAGCCAGCCTCTGCTTCAAGCTCAGTCAGGAAAGCCCAAGCACAAGACGTGGAGGGGGCAATCCAAGCCCATGTGAGCACAGATGCTTGAGCCTCTGGGGACAGTGTAATAGCAAGGGTTGAGCAGTTAAGGCTCTCTGATACTTGTGCTGCTGCTGGTAACAGCTCACTCGTAGAGAGCTGAGACTCTGAGGGGGCTCCTGGCCTGATTAAGGGCATCAGATGGTTTCAGCTTTGGCTTTGCTGCCCACCAAAGTTCTGAAGCTATTCCCCACCACTGTCCTTTCCCCCACCCTTTGTTCACTCCTGCTCGAACTCCACTAGTAATACCATGGCACAGTAAGCCTGTTCATGCAGCTGATCCGTCTGAAATGAACCTGGCACGCCCCACGCCACCCCAAATACATTTTTTAGCCAGATCAGTGCCATTTCTTGGCTCGCTGTGCAGTCAGAGGAGCACTGGTGATGGAGTATGCAATGGGGTAAAATTGTGTTTGGCAGGAGGGCAGTACCTCACAGTTCTTTATCCGTTTATGACATTGTCCCACTGCTTCCTACAGCCAGTACCCACACGGTCTTTCAACAAATCTGTGCCCCCTCACAGTCTCTGTAGGACACTCTAAGGAACACAAACCTGCTTTCCCTAAAGAGCCCACAAAAACTAAGGTAGAAAAAATTGGAAGAAATGTCTCAATCCCTGTCCACAACACATGTTTGAGCTGGGCTCCGTTAGCCAGACTCACTGTTACTCTTTGGCCACCTGCTTGCCTTCCTCCAGGGATCACATGCCTCATTTTGCAAACAGCCCCCTGCACACACACTTTGCAATGTCACCTCCAATTCCCACAGCAGCCTCTCCCTGATTTGATTAGATCACTGGCACTTTGCTCCCTGATTAGCCCTCCTGCTGCAATCCCCCAGACAATCCCGCTGCAGAGTTGTGGGTGGTTACCAGCTCCCCAGCCTGATCTCCAACAGGATGCCAGCACGCACCAGAACCACCCCTGACCAGCCTGGGAGGACACGGCAGAAGCAGGCCCTGCCAAGGGACAATGCCATCAGGACGACAGCCACACTCAGATTTCCCAGGGAGGTTTGCTTTTTTCCTTCCAGTTCAACCTAAAATTGATTTTTGACTCCTGAGGGTGCCCACCTACCTGAAAGACCAGGATGTCCACCCCTTGGCCTCCTCAACATAACGTGCTGCCAGGTGAGCTGCAAAGACTGCAGCCCCTGTGCATGGCTCTCTACCAACTCCCCTTCCAGACTGTTCCACCTATGTGGAATAATTTGTGAAAGCGTCTTCTGACACCATGTAATCAAGCAGTGATATGTAAGAGGGAGCTCTCATCCCTCGCTCCTGTGTCATGACAGGTGACGAATTAGGAAAAATTATAACCCAGCACAGATTCAAATGAGAAAATTGCACCCTGTCTTCCCAGGACCCTCATCACTGCAAACACAGGAGCGCTGCCTCCCCTCCCAGCCTCAGCCTGGAACGGCAGAAGGGAGATGGGTCTGCAAACACCTTCGCCAGCACGGCGCCAAGGCACGTACACCTGCCACGAGGTAAAAACTGGACACTGAGCTTGTGCACGCCAAAAGCACGTGGCACGGCCATCCCTGACGTGTAGCAGTGGGAGGGGAAGGGAGCAGCCCCAGCTGTCCTGTGGAGCACGAGATGGAAGCAGCCATTCTGCTGCTGTGTCCTCCGCCACGCCCACGCTGCTGAGGTGCAAGGGTGTGGTGGTGTGTGCACCCTCTCACCGTGCAACCCCAGCGTCCCAGCAGAGAAGGAACGAACAAATCTGGAGATACTGACGTTGTGCACAAATTCAGAACAGATGTTCCAGCAAGAACCCGAAAAACAATACATAATTAAGAAATGGATAGAGGAATCCTGTTCCTTTTTACTTTGGTTTTTTTTTTTCCCCTGGAAAGTGCTCTCATGAGCCTGAAGGCCACGCCAGTGGCTTCCTGCAATGTCTCGTCATGGGACAGGTGAAAGATCCCCTTTTGGGATGAGTTATCCAAAACCTGGACTCTTTCATTTGACATCTGCTGCAAGAGAACCCAATACAAGGAAAGGAAGAGATCTTCTCTTTCACCATCTTGCAATAATTCAGGATAATCGAAGGGAAAAAAAACCAGAAAACAACCCCAAAACCCGAAGGAGTGGGGGAAGAGAGAACAACTCACAAGAAGAAAAAGAATCAGCCGTTCCTAAGCACAGAGTGGTGATGCAGCCAAACCAAACAGTAATGATTCATGGACCTGTCTTCACCCTTCATTTTTCCTATAATGAGCAAAGAAACCACAGAAATGTGGAGCCGAGGTCTCTCTCCACTCCCAAGGAATGGGGAGGATGATCTGTGAGACTCCACTGCCCTTTGAGGGGTTTCATCATGGTCCAAATCCTGTGTGCTCAGCCCAGCCCCACCACCAGCCTCCTCGCCCATCTCACCTCATCTCAATTCATCCATTGTCCTTGCTGGGCCGGGTTTGCTTTCCCCCTGCACCGGGGAGGTGGAAACAGGTACCACAGCCAGGTCTCTGCTCCTGCCTTTGGTGGGGCCAGCTGGACAGCAAATACGTGTTGTCCCCAGCCAGCTCCGCTCGCAGCTCAGTCTGATGTCACTGGAGCCAGCAGGAGCCATCTCCTCGCCAGGCTTGAGCAGTGCTGGCTTGGCAGCAGACGCACACCCCATTTGGGTGTCCCAGCTGTGCTCAGACGGGCAGCACCCTCCTCCCCAAGGCTAAAGAGACACAGCTGGGGGCCCCCAGAGAGGAACGAGACAGGAGAGCACAGCTCAGCTGTCTTTTGAACATGACAGAGAGCCCGAAAACCACGGATGGACTTGTGCTGTGCAAATAGCTGCAAGAGCTTACAACACTTCTTCCCCCATCCCAAAGGTTCAGGAGCCTTTGTGCTTCCTGCCTGCAGCTCAGCCAGGGAACAGGTTGCATTATCATTTCCTGAGCTGCACCACACTGCACCACCTGGGTCGGGCTGAACAGCTTGAAGAGGTGGCAGAGCACACCCTGAAAATTAGGATGATTCCCCTGCCTATCCTTCTGCAGCAAGGGTGGTGGAGTCACCATCCCTGGAGGCATTTAAGGAAAGACTGGATGTGGCACTCAGTGCCATTGTCTAGTTGTGGTGTTAGGTCATATGTTGGACTCCATGATCACAAAGGTCTTTTCCAACATAGTTAATTCTGTGATTCTGGGAAGGGACTGCGGAGAGTAACAGCATCTTCATCCTCACCTTCTTGACCCCAGCACAGCCTTGCATTCCGGAGGAGCTCCCCCAGCCACCGCGGTGGCCACCTACAGCCTAGGCCTTTCAGGAGAGGAGTGTCCCCAAAGGCTCTGGGATTTTGCCTTCCTCATTTCACCATTGTGTGATGGCAAGGGCTATCTACCACATCCCCACACTGTAGCCTGCAGAGGAAGGACGATTCTGATGTCTCTGAGTCCATGCTCGCTCTCTGATTTGCTTTGGGAGTTGAGTGGCTCAGAGCCCTCCTTGAAGCCACGAGCTGCTTCTCTCTTCCTCTCCAAAATGTTGGCAGCCCTCCAGGGCTTACCAGCAGGTGAGCAGCTCAGAGCTGAGTCAAATTCCAGGGGGTCTCAAGACAGACATTCAATCCAGGGACAGAAAGGTCCATTTCCCAACACAGTTTAATCCCAAGGGTGTTACCTGGAGCCCACCAAACCCCATTAGGAGGAATCACAGCAATGGGGCAGGAGAGAGCTCCTCTGCACAGACACGTGTCAGGATATGACTATTATCTGAGCGTGTTATCAAGGCAGGTTTACTCTCAGCCTCCATCCTTGCTTTGAATATCTGCTGCAGTCTCCACATGGCAACAGAGAGCTGGCCTTGCTACCTGTTCATTCAGCAGTCTGGGCCAAACAGTCTCACGAGGACTGGTCCTGCCGACTGGCTAACCATGTTCTCTCCTGTTCAAAGCAGCACTCCAGTCACTGCGGCCCTTCAGGGATGTGAAAAAAATTCAATCAGATCCAGCAGCTCAATAACACTTTGCCTTGGACTTCAGCAGATGAGTGGCAAGGACCGGAGGGAGCAGTAAGAGATGCAGGAGAGCTGAAATGGAGTATTCCTCCTGGTTATATTTCATTTTCATGCTGTCTCTGCAGCTTCTCATTCAAGTCAGGGAGCAAAGAGACAAATCGCTGAAGACAAGCCACTTTACAAGGGCTTCTATTCCCATTTTGCAGCCCCTGGGGATTCTTCCTGCACTGCCCCCAAGCCTCCTAGAGAACAGTGTGGCGTTTGCAAAAGTTGCTCACCTCCTCTGAGTGGAAATGCAAGTGTTTGTTCAGCTTCTCAGGGGGCTGGTTATCTTGTTGGATTTGTAAGAGCATTTAACAGGTTGCTTAGCTGCACGCCCTTGAAATATCTAAGGCAGCATTTTTCAAAAGTACCATCAGCATCATGCTGGGCTCAAGCTAATTATCCCTATTTCCCAGCAGGACAATTGACTCAGTCCAGCACACAGTGCTGACCCAGCCACAGGACTGCCTCCACAGGCACGTCTGTGCCTGCTTGTCTCACAGCCTGGGCAGGCATCAGCTGGGCATTCCTGCTTCCCTCCCATCCTCACTTCCTTCCTGTGCCCAGACGTGGAGGTAGCAAGACCACCACTGTGGAGATGGACACCTGTCCAGACCAAGACTTCACATCTCCTGGTGTAGAGGCCAAAACTCCCAGGCACAGCCCCACAACATCCCAGGTGTTTGAGGGTGTTCTTGAGGTCTCCATGCCATTCCCTCTGCCTAGGGTGAAAGTGGCATGTCAGAGTCCCTCAGGACCACGAGGGATCTCAAACTTCCCCATCTGGCAAGTGCCATACTGCAGGCTTCCCTTGGGCCACCACAAAAGTTTCCCTTCCCCTCTTTCCTGCTTTGTCCCCATCTTGGTGCTGTCTGCCCCCTCTCCTTAAAGTCATCCACTGGAGTACTTCCTTGCTCCTCATTACACTGTTTTTTTTTGTCTGCAAAAGCCACCTCCTTGTACCTGGTATGTCCCATGAAAATCCTGCCGGGCCTCCTCATCCCTTCCATGCTGAGATCCATGTCCCCTAACATCCAGCCTGGCTGCTGGGCAAACAGAGCAGAGGATGCAGAGTGGTCTTGGCAAGTTGGGCACGATAGTCCAAGAGGACACCAAGGTGCAGGGGACGTTGCCAAGCTGGGCTCCATGCCTTCCCTCCCCACAGGGTCAAGGCCAGCAGACAGCTCTGGCAGGGCTCTCACAGCAGCTGGGGAGCAGGAGAATCCAGGAGACATTACAACCATGTACCCCGGGAGCAGTTAACGTCCCTGGTGCAAGTCATACGTCATTGCACCCTTGTTAGCAAGATCCAGCTCGTTGCACCTCCTGTGCGATTCACAATCACTTAACAAAGCCGCTGATGTCAAATTAGCCAAACATCAGTAAGCAGGGAATGGTCGTCACATTCATCCTGTTAACTGGAGGCTAATTATCTCATTGTGCCTCCCATGTACTAACTGCAAACTAGCTGTTTCCTACAGCCCACCAGTACCATTTAAGCTTTAGGAAGGATCAAGGCAGCAGATGTGCTTCTCCTGTGCTTTTCACGCTTCTGTACCTGCCCTTGGAGTTTCAGTTGCAGTGTCGAGGAGCTGGCCTTCCCCATTTTTGCCAATGGCGCTAGATGTTCAGAGAGGAGCTTGCTGCTGTTTTGCCCTCTGAGCTCCATCAGGGTGTTGGGGGATGGTGTCAGCATCCCTTTGGAGAATAGAGGAGTCTGATGCAAAGCCAGGCTCCGGGGGCTGGGGGCAGAGCTAAGGGGCACCGGGCTACAATCAGCCGCCAAGCAGTCGGTGCAGGCAGCAAGGACATCTTTGCCCAGTGGATTGCAGGTTACAGTGTTTATAGGGAAGGGCAAGGCATCTGAACACCCTGCTCTGTGCACAGCTGCTAATCACGAAATCACAGAAGGGCCTGAACTGGAAGGACCTTAAAGATAATTTCGTTTCAACCTCCCTGCCATGGGCAGAGACACCTCCCACTAGACCAGCTTGCTGGAAGCCCCATCCAACCTGGCCTTGAACATTTCCAGGATCGGGCAGCCACAGCTTCTCTGGGCAACCTATTCCTGAGCCTCAACGCCCTCACAGCAGCCTGGGGCACAGGGCTGAAAATGCATCTCAGCTGTTTTCTGGGTCTGGGAGGTCCCGGAAGGGAAACCCCAGAGATATTTCACATGCTGTGCCCAACACCAGGGACAAAGCACTGCGAACACTGCTGTTAGCCAGAGATGTGCAACTTGCCTCCAGGACACTCCAAAATGCAGCTGCAGGCAATGCAGCACAGGCCCACAAGAAGGGCAATGCCCCTCAGCCTGATTTTTCTGCCCCATCTTGTCCTCCCCACCACCTTATGGTGACCATATCGTGTCTGATGACTGATGGACACTGCTGGGCCCTCAGAGTTTGGAGGAGTGGTTTCCCCACCTGGGCCAAGAGTGAGGGTCTCTCCAGAGTGTGCAAATGGTGAGACGCTGGAAGGAAGAAGCTCTGAGAAGAGGCAGAAGGGGAAGGACTCCTGAGAGCATCCTTGAGCACCAAGGATAATTAAGTGGGCTTCCTGCCAGATTCTCCAGATGTCTAATTAATACAGTAAGGCCGCTGCTCATCTGGCTGATCCCAGTGCAGAAGGCTCCCCAGCTCAGCCTCAGCTTGCCCTTGTGATGGGATGAAGGCAGTCGCTGAGCTGCTGGGCTCAGAGCCCTTCCTGCTGGCCTTTCTCCTCTTGCCTCATCTGGGTATCCAAATGGGGAACAGTGGGATGCAAACCTCACCATGCAGACCCCAAGGCAGCCACAGCAGAGCCCAACCCAGTCCGTGGGAGATTCCACCCTCACCTGCTCACTACACTCACTGCGGTTTCCAAAGGAGTCATAAGGATCAACAGCATGCAGGAAACATTGCTGTAGGGCAAACCAATGCTGTCTTGCAGAGAAATCTGGTAAATCCTGACAGTCATGGAGCAGCTTGCCATGAAAACATCTTACCTCTCTGTTCTGGGTCTGCTGTGAGCACACAAGAGCACAAGTGGTGTTGGGGGAAAATTCCTGGCACAGCATGGCTGCTCGTGGGGGACTGTCCAGGGCAGGAAAACAGGCTCAAATATTGCAAGCTGCAAAGCTACTAGAGAAGACAATTTGGCTGCCGCACAAGCAAAGATTGATAACAAGAAAATTAAAAGAAGGCCCAATACACATTTCCTCCACAGGTACCCAGCAATTTTTGCCATCTGGAGTGCCACTTCCCTCCCAAAGACCGCAGAGACCTCATGGATCCAGTTGGGTACAATATTCCTCTTCTGAGAGAGCAGCAATTGCAAGGCTGACAAGGGTGTCTGCTGTGCTCTGCTGCAGTGCAGGACCAGCCAACCCTCACCGCTGTGGGTCCAGAGGGAAAAACAGACCTCTCCTGAGGGAGGAGAGATGGGAGGCAGTGAGGAATCACAGAATCTTTTAGGTCAGGAATGACTTCCAAGATCAATGAGTGCAACCTTTGAACAATCACCACTTTATCAACTAGAGCACAGCACTAAGGGCCATGTCCATTGGTCTGTTGAACATCTCCAAGGATGGTGACTCCACGACTTCCCTGGGCAGTCCATCCCAATGCTTGACAACCCTTTCCATGAAGAAATTAATGAAAACAACACTGTTGGCAATTTCTAGAAGAACAGCTCCAGGATCCTTTCTCACTGTGGCTTCAGGAGGTCTCTGAAACCAAATTCAAATTTCTAGCCCATTACCCTGTATGATGCTAACATGATATTTTTGTTGCTAGAGAGGATTTTGCACACAGCACTTGGTCCCTGAGCTCATGAAAGAGGCATGAAACTTTGCTCTGTCCTCCAAGCCAACAGTGCCCACAACCCACATATAAGGTGCCCATCACATACATGCATGGATGGCAAAATTCCCCTCATCAGCGTTTCCTTGAGAAAAGGGAACGACATTGTCATGAGGACACTAATTAAAAATAATCAAAACTAGATAAAGAGCCAGAGAGATGAATCCTATGCAGGAAACATGGGGACTGGATAAAAATGGCCTTTCAGAGGCTCAGCACAGGCACATTCCTCCTTGCAGAAAAAGACCAGCCGGGTAAAACTGCAGGGCAGGGGAGGAAAGGGGACAGACTTCACATATTGAAGGCTTGTTCAACTAAGGAATTTAAAAAGAGCACAGCCTCTGGCAGGTTAAATGTAAATACACAATAAGACAGACAGAAAAGAGTATGAAGATCAATTTGCCATTACCATAAAAATGAACAATCCCTCTTTCAGGGTCCCTCAGGGTCTCTGTTTCAGGAGCAGCAGAGTCTGCAGGACCATGACCTCACAGAATCACAGAATTCCAGAATGTGTCACGTTGGAAGGTACCGCAGAGGTCCACCTGGTCCCAGGACCCTGACCATCCTAGGGCACGTGGCACAAGATTGTATCCAGACAGTTCATGGCTACCTCCAGTGAGGGAGACTCCACAGCCTCTCTGGGAAATCTGTTCCAGTGCGTGGCCACCTGCACAGTAAAGAAGTTCTTCCTCATATTCAGTTTCTGCCCATTGCCTCGTGCCCTTTTGCTTGGCACCACTGGGCAGAGCCTGGTCCATCCTCTCACACCCTTCAGATACTCATATACATCGATGAGGTTCCCTCTCAGTCATCTCTTCTCCAGGCTGAACAGGTCCAGCCTTTCCTCGTAAGAGAGATGCTCCAGTCCCTTAATCACCTTCACAGCCCTCTGCTGGATCCACTCCAGGAGCTCCATGTCTCTACTGTACTAAGAAGCCCAGATCTGGACACAGCATTACAGATGCACCTCAGTAGCGCTGTGTAGAGGGGCAAATTCACCTCCCTCACCTGCTGCAATGCTCTGCCTAATGCACCCCAGGACACCATTGGTCCTCCTGGCCACAAAGGCACTGCTGGCTTATGGACAGCTTGTTGTCCAGCAGGAGCCCCAGGTCCTTATCCTTCTGCTTTCCAGCTGGTCGGCCCCCATTCTGTGCTGGTGCATGGGGTTATTCCTCCCCAGACGCAGGAGATTATCTGTTGAGGACAAGCCCACAGCAGAACAAAGCAGAGGACCATTACTATTCAAACACACTGCAACCAGGTTTGGAAGGGCTCCCATCCTGCAAGCTTTTCTATGGCTGATCCCAAAACGAACCTGAAGACAAAGAGCAAAACGACCCCTGAAGGAGCTGAGGTGGTGGCAGAAGAGCAGAGAGGTTTTCTCCCAGTTAGAAATGGACACACAGGCCGGGATGCACGGCTGATTTCTCAGCAGAGGGGCACAGCCCTTCAGGCAGGCAGCACAGGCACCCGCACTGCTCAGCCTGTGCATGAATGAATTAGGGAAGGGTGTAGACACTGAGGTGACATCTTCTGCCAGCACCACGTGCTTAGGATAACCTGATTTCTAAAAGGTGCCAAGAGACCTGCCAAAACTGCTTATCAATGAGATGACAAATGAGATACAAGGTTGATTTACACAATGGAAATAAACTGTTTGGGGCACTGCCAAGCTCATGAGCTGGGTGCTGCTGCTCCAGAGAGTGGTACCAGTTGTCAGGAAATAATAGAACAACACTAACATCACCATGTAACAATGTAAATCTATACATGGACAGCATGTATGCTCCTGCTCTCCCAGATCCCCAAATGGAGACAATCCAAGGTCTGGGAAAGCGTCTGCACCAGAAGGGATTGGTCAAGTGGGACACTGTTGCCTGGAAAAGAGACTGGGGACAGCCAGGGAGAATAATAGTCCTTAAAGGCATGGAGAAGGTGCAGAGGGAATAAATGTATTATTCACTGTCTCATAGTGCAAGGAGTGGTCAGCAGCTGAACCTGCCATGCTCCAGCAATCCCAGAGCTTGTGGTAGGCTGAAATATTATTTGGGAGAGGGAGCAGGCTTTACTGGGCATGTACTAGGCATGTGCTCCTGGAGGAGCCCAGGCAGTGTGTTTTTCTTCCCTACCAGATGGATCTGTGGTCCAGCTTGGCTCTGATGTGCTCAAAATGGGCCACCCTTTAACAGTGCCTCTCCTTCTTTGCAAAAATAGCTGTACCCTGAAGACCAGTGCAGGAGGAGTTTGGAGCGGGACCAGTGACTCCAGCAGTGATCTCCTTGCCTTCAAAGGGGAGGATGCCTGATTTTCCCAGGGCTCATGGTCCTCCCGCTTGTCCCGGGACAGATAGAGCGATAACATGCTGGAAACCCAGAATCCAGCCCCTTCTCTTCAGGGATTTTACTCCACACGTCCCATGGGCATTCAAGAGGCTGCACAAACACCTCCCTGGCTCCATCCCAGTGAAACTGGGTGTTCCCCCTGCCCCATCCCAGCATCATCCTGTACATCACCCAGCACGCTGTAGCTGAGACCTGCTGCAGGCACCTGGCAAGTGCCCCATTTTTCCATCCCTGTGCGGTAGGCAAGGCTTTGGATTTTGGAGGTAATGAGCTCATGGTGACAAGCTGAAGCAAGATTTCTGGCTGGTGTAGCTAGCCCGAACACTCAATTAAAATGAATCCACTCTCAGTTCCAGTGCTGGGCAGCTCACAGCAGCATGGTTGGTCATGCCTGCAAAGGAACTTGTGCCAGTTTTGCCTGGACAGTAACGCCTGGATCAAAGGAGCTTGTGAAAGAAATTAGATGCAGCGTAGATAGGTTCCCTGTGCCTGCCTGTTATAAATACACAGCAAAAAATGTTAGCTTTTAGGCTTAAATTCCACCTTCTAAATGAGCTATTATTTCAGCACAGCCAAGCAGTCAGACTAGATTCTTGCTTTTGTATTTTCATGATTAAAGACAATCTGACATCTTAGATGCTTCTGATGCAGTCCAGAGCTCTTTTCGGTACCTAAGCAGCCACAGTCCCCATTTCTCAGCACTAATGTGGAGCAGTGAGAGTCTTCAGCTACTGATCAGGGAGTCCATAACCTTTTCTGAAAAGTGGCCACCGCCCTCACAGGGCAGCTGAGGCTTTGTCAGGACATCTGTGGTGCTGGAGGCGTGGAGACCATTGCGTGCAGTGTGGCCAGGAATAGTGCTCATGCACTTTCCAGGCCAGTACATCCCTCTCAAATCAGGGTTCTTCTCTTTCAGGTTAGATGTTAAAATTGGTAGAAATGCAGCAGACACCCCTGAGATGCTGCTTCTCAAAGAAGCAGGGTGATCATGAAGTTCACTCTCTTGAGCCCAGGATGAGGCATTTCTGGGGTGGACCTACTCTCTTTTCAGGGCAAGGAGCCCTGAGGAGACAGGACTGAGAAACTGTTCCCTCCACCATGCATCTGTCTGTGTGTTGCAGCTCCTGGCCTTGCTGAGCCCCACTGCTAATCTGGTGATGATGATGGTGGTGAGGTTCAGCACTGTGCATTGCTGAGCTCCTTCCTGAATCTCAGCTCGAATATCCTGCGAGCAGATGCCACTGTGATCTGTAGAGAATCACCTGTTTTGGGGAAAGCAAAGACAAACTTCAGCCCTGAGGATCCAACCTTCCACATCTCTTGAGCTCCATCTTTCTCCTCTTGTTTACCAGGAGCTAAATCCAAACGTGGCACAGACCAGAGATCGCAGCTGGCAGAATCGGACCCTGAGAGCAGACCACGTCCATGCAGCGTGTGCAGGAGGTTTCACCTGAACACAAGCCCCTGGCCCCGTGCTTCAAGGTCATTGGCAGGGCAAATAGGAGCTCACCGCATCTTTTGGAGTGGAAATGCAAGAAGGGTCAAGACAGGCGGCAACAGCCCGACTGCTGCAGAAAAACATCTTACAAACCAGTCCCTGCACGCGGGGTGCTGCAGGAGGCTGGTCTGCACCTGCCAACACTGACAGAAAGTTTGAGGTTGAGCAGGGCTGTGGAATCCCATTGGGAAGTGGTTTTCCCCAGGAAATTCATGAGATGAGCTGCAGTGGTGCACCCTGAGTCTCTCTGAGTGGCAGCCATGGACGGTGCTAGAAAAGCGCCGTTGAAAGAGAAGCTGAGCCAAAGGCACACGAGGAGGCTGCAGAAAAACTAAACCTGCCCTGTTTTGAGGCAGACAAAACAGCAATCAGGAAGGAAAAATATTCCCAGAGCCACTCCAAAGCAGGCAGGCTGTAAATGCATCTGTTACTAATGTTATCAATAGCAAGGTGCCACAAAGAGAAGAAAGCCCCTTTCCCAAAATTTCCAGGGGTCAGGCACTGCAGAGAAGCACCTCTCCTCACTGGAGGGACTGCTGCTTCACTCCTGATACACAGTGCTGGAAGCAAGAGCGGGATCCAGCCCTGCAGCCCATTTAATATCAAAAAGAAACATCTGTTCCTTTGATTTAAAAAAAAAACAAAACAAACAAACAAACAAAAAAGCCAACCAAAAAAAAACCCCAAACCAATGAAAAAAGAAACAAGCCTCAGATAACAGCCCGAGTGGCTTCTTGAAGATTTGGATTTCTTTCCCCTTTTTACAAATGGTAATTTCAGGCTGATGAAAGGAGAGTAATGTGACACATTGACTACACAAGCTGTCTGCACAGAGGGAAAACAGTTGATGCCCTGGAATGTGGGGTGCTGCTCCAAGCCTTCCCCACCTACTGATTCCACACCATTGCCCTGGCCTCAGTTTCCCCCTGTGAAAAAGGGTTTTTGTTTCTGAAAAAACAGGATCAGGCAAGGAGGTGGTTTGGCAGCTACTTCTCGATGTCCCTTCAGCTCTCAGAGGACATTTAACAAGGCAAGGCTTCCTTCTTGGCACTTTCTTAGCTTCAGGAAAAGCCTCCAGCCTCACCCCTTGGCAGGGAGATTTCTCCTTTATCCTGCTCTTCAAGTCAGGCAGATGATTTTAGCAGAGACTCTGATCCTGAAGAGTCAGAGTGCAGCCCACCAATTCACTTTGACCACTCCACTGTGCAGGGATTGGCAACAACCCTCCATCTCCATGTCCCTGTCCTGCTCCCAAGAGACACCCACCCTCTGCTACCAAAACTGAACAGCAGAAACACTGCAGCTTGTTTTCATGTCCTTGGGCTGGTTTGTTTTTCCATGGGATATTTTTATTCTTGCCCTGATCCCAGTCATACTGGGGATTTAAAATTTCAGCCAAAGCAATAAGAAGTAAAGAGCAAAGAAAGTGAATTGAGATCCAGAGCATTTCAATAAATTAAAAGGAAAAAAAAAAACTAAAGGATAAAAAAAAAGAAAAAGACATAGCCCAGCACAGAGGAAGCAAAGCAATCAGAGCAAAAGCTGTCAGCTTTGCCAGTTCCCCTTTGTTCGCAGATCAAATTCACTGCCTCCCTCGTCCAAAACTAACAACTCCTAAGTCTCCCTCATGCTCCCTGGGGAGGTGTTTTCTATATTGGAAACAAATCTATTTTGACACTCCTGATGCTGTTTTACCCAAATTGCCCTCTGTCAAGCTGCTTCTCTCGTTTCCCTTTCGTACCACACCATGCTCCTGGTTCAAGCCCAGTGCCAGGAAGTGCTGGCATCAATCTGGGCTTGCACTGACCCCAGACAGAGGTTACTCCAAGGTTCCCTGCCACCAGGTCCCTCTCCTACCCATCTCTCTGCCCTTGGGGAAAACCTGGCCCAAATTAAAGCTCATTTGGCAACTGAGTCCTGGATTGCACACACGGAAGGGTCTTGGTGTTGAATTCCAGCCAGCAATATTTGCTCAAATGTCCTTTCCCTGCAGCACCCCAAGGCTCCAAGAGTCAGGAAAACCTGACTCTTCCCTGATGGGGTTTGGTCTCCAGACAAGGGAAAGAAATTAAAAAGCTCTGCAAGCAAAAGGATGGAAGAAGTCCTGAAAATCCATGCAAAACACCCTCAGGGCAACTTCACAATTAAGTATCTGACTAATTCTTACAGGAGCCTTCCAGGCAGGAATTTCTGATGGTCCTGCCCTGTCTGTGTACCTGAAAGGGATGATCTCCACCCCGGGAAGAAAGTCTTAAAGCATCCCTGTGCAGCAGTGATGTCCCTGTGTGGAGACAAGAGGTTTGTGGGTCATCAGTAGGAATGGTCATGTGGGATTGTCCTCTGTATGCAGTTAAGGGATTTAAGAGATGTTCTTCATGTACCTGAGGTATCAGTGGTACTGAATTATGCGTGCTCTGGGGGCTCAGGTAGGATCATGGCTGGCTAGGCTGTAAGAACTGAGCAAGATAAAGTTTGGCAGGTTTTCCTGGCCCAGCTGAAGACACAACAGCAAGAACCCTTGTGATGGAGACTCCCATCACCACCAGACACTGACCAACCATCCTGTCCAGCAGACTGATTTCCCCACACAACTTTTATCCTATGCTAACCCACGTAAATTATTTGTTGTCTCTTTTTCACCTGTAACACATGAGTTGCTGTGCAATTCTTGACACACACACCCACAAAGCTTTTCTCCTGCACACACATCCCCCCCAGATGGTTGCCTTTTGCAGGTGCTGAACTCATCCCCCAGAGCCTTTCAGAAGAATAGGATTCTTCTGACTTGTTGCAGGCCCAGCCTTGCTAACCCACTGCCCAGCCTGGTCTTCACTGTGTCCCAAAGCTATGGGGTTTTGGCCTGGCCCCCCCAGCCACACCAAATCTGATCTGGTTACCAGTGTCCTGCAAGGGCGTGGATCACCCCCTCCATCTCCTACAGTCTTTCATAAAGATCTGCTCAGCGCCAGTAAGGCTGAGGCAGAGACTGTAATGAGGAGAAAATTAAATCATGAAACACTAATAATTATCAGCATCCCAATTAGCTGACAGTGATGGCAGCCAGCCACCAAGAGCTAGGGGAGGAGGGCCAGCATCCCTGCAGCTTCTGTGCCTCGATGGCCATGGAGCTCATCTTCACCCTGCACAGACCCATCCCTCTCTGAGGGCAGCCATGAGGACACACATGAGGACAACTTTCTCTCCTTTTCCTGGCTTTTAGGCAGCATTTCACAGCTGCAATTGCTGGACTGGAGTTGTGGAGACCCGTGATGCTTGAGAGCTGTACTCTCCTGGTGAGGTGCTAACAGCTAAGGGATAAGGAGGAAGCAGAGAAGCCAGTTTAATATCATTTTCCTTGTTATTATCTCTCAGCTTTTCCCCAGCAATTTGCTCAAACTTGTGTAAAACTCCTTGCCAAACAAGCCCCTGCCCAAATAGACCTTCATGTCTGCAGGACTCTATTTATAACCGAGATCCCATTTAGCAGATAAGCCAAGGGAATTCAAGCAGGATTTAAGCTAAGCAGTTATCTGTGACCAGCGGCCACAGTGTGCATAGCGTCAGATTTACTGGGGATGTGAAAGGCGGAGGCACAGGAGAGCAAACAGCCTCTGGAGCAGCCAGCCAGAACCCCGAGGGATGCAATCGCTGCTGGCACGGACACTGCTCACAGAGACTTTGTGAGCAGCCAAAGAACAGCGAGCAAACCCCTCTCCCTGGGATCTGGAGAGCCTCCTGCACACCCCAGGATCCTGCAGGTATCAGCACCACTTCTCCTCTCCTCCCCCAGCTTCACACCACCTTCCCAGGCATGTATTGCTGGCAAGGGTTTCACTTGTCTTCCCAGATAGATATTACAGCCTAAGATGATGCACTTAACGGGGTTGTGAAATCTGCCATAAAGTTTACTGCCCTACATCAATATAATGCCCTGCAAAGTTAATATGGAGGTACCTATTTTATAACAAGGACAAATAAAAACATATCCCATTAGCCCACAGCTTTAGGAGCTGCATTTCTGATGGCCAGATGCTGCAATGAAATGGGTGGAGAATATTAATATGAGTATTATGGAGCTATGCACATGTACATACACACACACACACATATATATATATACACCTATATAAAAATGAGAAACTATTGAATTTGCTCAGATATTCTGTAGTGTTTGGAGGGCTTCATTTCTACGCTGCAGGAGAGATTGGCTGCAGATCCAAAGACATTTCTCTGCTATTACACCATGTCAATTTTTCATCATCTCAGAGGCCCTTGTCACAGAAAAAATGGATAAGTTTAAATCGATCCAACACCAGAGTTAAACACCTGGACATAAATGTGGCAGAGAGTAAAACGCAAAGAGGAACCAGTTACTTCCCATGCAAAGCAGTGGCATTGAGGTCAGTCATTCAGGATGGAGAATTTGAGAACACCTCCGGCCTCTCTAGGGAAGTAGGTGGCTCCTAGAATTAAAAATTCCCCGGGTACCTGTGGGTATTTCCATGCTGAAGGGCAGTGAGATGGACCACCGCGCCCCTCGGCTGTTCTGTACTGATACCCACGGGGTGCAGCTGGGAGACTGAGCATCCCTGGGATGAAATGGGGCTGCAAACCCAGCAGTGCCAAGCTGGACCCAGCCCTTGCAGTCTCAGCCCTTCACCAATGCCCAGACAGGCTCCAGCCCAGCACAACCAAGCTGCATGCCCTCAGCTCCCCTCTGCCCCTTCACTGGATACCCTGGCCAAAGATTTTGGCAGGCACATTCCTGATTTCTCCACTTCCACCCCCAGCATGTTCCTCTGGTTCAGCTTGGCTGCAGCTCTTGGGAGAACTAGTGAGTTTTCCCAGGATCTGTCCCAGGATCTGTCCCAGTGCCTTACCCAAAGGACAATAGCTGTCCCAACAGCCACCTGGAAGGGAGTGGGTGACAACTATGGCACTGCTTCCCACCCCCAGAGAGTGGACAAGAGCACCCCATCTTCCCAGTCCACCCATGTTTCTCTCTGCCCAGCTACGCCCACAGCATCATCCCTGTCCCAGGCCGATCATTTCTCTCCCTCCAGACACCATCCCTTCAAAACCGGAATTGTTACTGATATTATATTGGTTTGGCCCTATTATAGAGTGCTGAGAGATGTGAAATAACAGGTATTAAATGCAGTCAAAGAGTGGAAAGACTGTGTCAACTAGACTTGCAGGAGTGATAAGAGGCTTTGCTTGTTTTCCTTCCGTATAAAAGTCTGCACATGGCACAGTCTGGAGGGCACAAAAAGGGGAACAAGAACCAAACCCTGCCTGTGTCCAGCCTGGCAAATATGAAAAGAAAGTCTCAGGATGTGGTGAGCCCCCACTGGAAGCCCGAGAGACGGATAGCATCAACGTGCAGCTGAATAAAACATTAAAATCCTCCGATAAGAAAAGGCTCTGAGGAACTACTTATACATCACCACCACCTGCTGGGTACCTCGAGAAGGATCCTCAGACGCTGCCACCCTGCCAGGCAAGGTCACCTCAAAAAGCGTGAGGGACCCCACAAAAGCAGCTGCCTGCGTCTCTGGCAGGTATCTCAATGCAAGTAGAGCAGTCTCACACTGGCAGTCTGCGAGCACTAGGGGTTTAAAAGCACGTGTGAAGCCAATCTCTTTTGTTAATGCATGAATCCCAGGCAAAATAACAGGCGGCTGGTGGAGGATGGGATTAATAAAGAGTTAAAGAAAGGTAAAATAATTAGGGTCCTGCTCGTGGGGCATATGGAGAATGGGGCTTGTCAGAGCAGCTTGCTCTAATTTTTCATGGAGATTAGGAATTTTAGTGGAGAGAGATAATAGCGTTGCTGTAACGTACTTAGGCTCTCGTAAGCCATTTGATCTGCCCCTGCCTGACACTCTGATTAATAAACCAGAGCGACAGCGAATCGACGTGCCACACGAGATCTGCAGGAAAGCAGCGAATGAGGGCATCCAAATGGGATTAAAGAAGGGGAACAGCCTCCGAGAGAGTGGCTCCTGGGGCATCCCCAGCTCCCACCCGTCTCGTATGCACATGGGATGCAGGAGAGAAGATGTAACCCTCCTGGGAGTGGAAAGGGTGTGGGCTGCACTGACCGTGTGGGCCCCTGGTTGGGGGCAGCAGCCCTGCAGAGTATCTGGGTGCTGCCCCATGGGATGTCCAGCTCAATCCTTGGGCTGTTGGAGCTGAAAAGCTTGTCGCAATCCTGGATGTAAGGCAGGATCATGCCAGAGCAGAGGCACGCTGTGCTTCTCCAGCCCCAGTGAATGTGCATTCCCAGGACTTGGGTCTGGGCAACGTGCTAGTGGGAGACTCTCCCAGGAAGAGCACTGTGGATCACACCCAGCAGCTCTCCATCCCTGCTGTGCCTTCACAAATCCAAATCCTCCTGCCTCGAAGGCCCTCGAGCATAACTAGAAGTGTTTGCTAATTAAAAGGTTTACACTAAGGCCTCGCTGGTGGGCTGCCCTCCTTCCTCGGGAAGTTATGCAGAGCGTGATTAAGGCATGAGAGATGCTAAAGGGTTGATAAGGAGGAACTGGGGAGTGCTGTGCTGGAGATCTGGGCTGTCCCATCTAACCTCCCCTTCCTTGCTGCCTTGCAGCACTGGACTCTCCTCACCAGCAGCCCCAGACAGCCACCACACCAGAGCTGCCCCCACCACCTCGGTCATTATGCCCCAGGTTCTGGCTCCAAATTTGCCACACCACCCCAAGCATCCTCCCCAGACCACTGGAGAGATCCCAAAACCAAGCCCTCTCCCTCTGCAGCTCACATGGCCCCACTGCTCCTGCCCTTTTCTTTGGGAAGGGCCAGGCAGTTTGGGCAGAAATGCTTTTTCATCCAGAAAATGCCAGTTCATCAAAACACTTCCTAAGAAAAGGTCACTTCAAAAAAATTTCTCTTTCCAAAAACCTTCTGGGGAGAAAAAAAAAAAAAAAAGATTTCATGCAACATTTTAGCTATCCAGTTTCAACAGCTTTAAATGAAAAATAAATCTTTTCTCCCTCACCCCACCCAGGTGCCAAATGATTTCATTTGGAAATGCAAGATCGTTATCTTCCTTAAAAAAAAAAAAGTCAAATAGAAAAGGGTGAAATCAAAGGAAAATCTCTGGAAAAAGTTAAAATGAAACACTCCGCTGAGTCCAACGCAGCAAGTGGGAGTTGGGCTGCATTCTGCCAGGTTCCCTGGGGTGGCTTTCATCCCAGTTTGGAGCAGGACAGGATTCTCAAGCCTTAACAAGAATCCCAGGACAGCGGACCTGGTTCCCATGACCCATGCTGGCACAGGCTTTGCAGGACACGGTGGCACGGCCAAACATCTTACAACCCACGAGCTTGCCAGGAGCAGAGACCCCACAACTCGTGACACGTCAGGGCAGCAGAGCTTCGGAGGCCAAGAGTGGCAATGGGGCCAAGGGAGCCCCAAGGGGCCAGGTGCCTGTGGGATGCAGCACAGCCCCGATGCTGGGATGGGAAGCACGGGGCTGGTGTTTCCTTTACAGCCTCCCCACACGTGCTTGCAGTCCCCCGACAGCATCCCCAGCACTCAGCTGTTACAGTTTAGGCTGCATGGGGAGCGGGAATGCCAGCAATCAGGCATCCAGAAGGGAATCCAGGCCCGGTTCAATATTGAAAGAAGAAGTGCTTTGAAAGGAGTACGCTCATTTCCCTGTTTCGTCCTTTGCCAAGAAAACCGGGGAGATGGAGGAAGGGGCGAAGGGGTGGGGGGAACAGTGGAAAAAATGTCTTGGCTTGGCCCTCTCTGCCTTTAATCTCATGGGCAGCCTGCCGAGACAGGGTCTTCCCCCTGCTGAGCCCGCTGGCAGATCAAATGAAAGGAGAGAAGAGTTATAACCCCCCTGACTGCAGCCCCCTCCCTTCAAGGAAAAGGAGAGGAGGAAAGAGCAAATGGCCCCGTGATGCCAACAGTTCACACCCCAGCTGGATGGGAAACATCATGAAAATCAGCTCCTCAGCATCCATGGGGGGCCAGGAGATATTCTCCTCAACAAGCAAAGGGAAGCCCAGAGAGATCCAGATGTGGTTGGAGGGTGGGCCGTGTCCCCATGGAGGGGACAGCACTGCTCCTTGGCCTTGAACCGAGGGGGAAGGTCACCAGTGGTCCTGGCAAGTATCTCCCACAAGGTTCCCACTGTGCCTGTTCCTCCATCGTGCCAGACCTTTCAGAGCCAGCTTCAAGCAAATAGCTTAATTAAATGCCTTTATTCCAAGGACTCCCTCTGTGTGTTTGTGTATTTGTGGATTAGCAGTTAATACAGTAAGAGGCTTTATTGTAACTAAATTGATTTCTTCATCTTTTTTTTTTCTTTCCTTCTGTACGCTTTTGTCCCCTCTTCCCACTCCCCAGAGTGTTCTCCCTCATCGCAGGGTTTCCCAAGCTGATCCTCACCTTCACTGCCAGATGGCACTGATACGGGTGTGGTGGTGAGGAGATCACAGCAAGAACCTATCCACCAAGATCTGAGGGACTAATGATGCTGAAGGCATTCTTTTTTTCGGGTGGACATGTAAGTAAGGGAGCATTGGCTGTGATATTGTGTAGGGCAGAAGAGACCCCTGCTGTTAATGGGGTGTTTGCCTTGACAGGCATGGTGGGCACAGGCGGGGGAGGGAAAAACATCTCCAGCCATCCCCAGTCCAAGAACACCATATTTCCCAAGGTAAGGAGGCCACAGATCCCCAGAGGGAAACCTCAGCCCCAGCCCCACCTGCAGACTCCTGAGGGTTGCTTGGCAGGGTCTGTGCAATCCCACCATCTTCTTCTTTCCAATACAATTCAACTTCCCTACATTATAATGAAGTCATTACCAGCCTGTAGCATGTTGGCCCCATGTATGACTGCAACATATCCAGGAATTAAGATCAAGGAATTCCAGACTTTGATAGCCCATCACCCACTATGCCCAGACTACTCCAAAACCTCCCAGAGTTCACAGCTTCTTGCTGTGGTTAATTAAAAAAATCAGTAAATGCAGTCGTTACTCAGTCTGGGACCTGGATACCCTTCTGGGCTTCCCAGGATGGGCACAGACCTGGGCTCCACTTTGCTTCCTTTTTCTCCTTTGCCTTTTCCTCTTCCTTCCTTCTTTACAACCTGTCTGCTCCTTCCTGCTTTCCCTCCTTCTCTCTTTCCTCGCCCCCTCCCGCTCTCCCCTTTCCCTCCCTCCTTCTTGCCCCGTGTTCCCTGTCCTTCCACGGGCCAGCAGAGCTGCCCTCTTCCCTTCCCCTCCCTGGGCAGCAGGAGCCGAAGCCATAATTAAAGTTGGCTGGGAGGAATGTGAATCAAAAGTCTGTTAAAAAAGAAAAGAAACGAGGGTACCTGTGGGATTACGTGAGCCAGAAAAATGCAAAGCCGGCTTCCAGCCGCCCATAAAATAGATGCCGTCTCCTTTCCCATTGGCAGGGTTTGGCTGAACACAAAAGGCTAAGAAGAGGATTTTTATGGGAGTTATTTATAGCCTGAATGAATAGCGGTGCGTCTGTCAGAGTGTTTCTGCCTCTCAGCATGAGCCCAGGGTGCCAGCCTTGCCAGGTGATACCACACTGGGTTTGGGATGGCACCTGCAAACGTGAGACCCAGGCAAACCTTCCCGCAGGGACGGAGGTGACGGCAAAAGAGGATAAATCAGGACAAGAAAGGATGGGAAGGAGTGGCTGAGGGCAGATGCTGCTTGCCCCCAGCAGCATCACCTTGGCCAATGTCACGTGCACCTGCCTGGTGACAAGCAATGGGCTGTTCTGGCCCAGAAGCCACCATTCCAGGTGGATATCCCTGGGATATCCATTGTTCCCCCCTCTCTAACCTCTTCACACCTAGCCTGGTTGCTTTTCCTCTTCCCTGGTTTGATGGAGATATCTGAGAAGCCTTCCCCCCCATTTGCACCAGAAGCTGGCACAAAGATTCATCTCTTTGTGAACGAGATCAGTTTAATATCATCCCCAAACTCCATGAAAAGCTTAAAAGTTGGCAGTTCAAGAAGTACATTCATTAAATAAAGAGGGGGAAAAAAAGAACAGGCAGAGAGGAGGGGGAAGAAAAAAAGATTACCTTGCTGAATTAATCAGGCTTCACTGTAATGTTCAGCCTCAGATTTTATTTCCTGTAATAAGCCCATTAATACGGGTGTCTATAGCAGGGGGCTTTTAGCAGCAGGCACCATTAGTGTAACGAGGAAGGGCTAATAGAGTTTTATTGGAATTTTTACTCCGACATCACAGCCTTTTAAAACAGCTGTCTCAATAGGCATTATTATTCTGATTAACATTTAGACAGCACAAATCATAGTGATGCCCTTGGTGTCCCACAGGTTTTATCATAATCATTCCAAGTTCCTGATGTGTTGGCTAGTCCTTTCTAGGGCGGAGGGAATTTTAGACCCCAGCAGAGGCTGGGGGTCATTCCTTTTCTCCTGTGCCAATGGATCTGCTACTTCTGAGGTGACCTGACAGGCTGTGATGGAGCAGGGTCCTGCTGTTACTGAAGCATACTGGAAGCAGCTGGAACCAGACAGACGCTTTTTGAGCATCTCTGATCCCAAGAGGAATTTGAAAGCAGGATGGGAAGGGTTAAAAAGCAACCTGGCATCCTGGGGACCCATCCTGGCTTCGCTCTCACTCTGTTTCTTGCCTGCGTGAGAATTAAATACTTGATTTTAAAAATTAAATTACAGCTATATTTTTTTTATTGCGTGAATTAAATATTAAGCCAGCAGTTTGGGTGCGCTAACCCAGGGGTTTGTTGCACAACACTGTTTGGGGGCAGCAGCCAGTGCCAGGGCTGGAAAACCTTTTTTTCTCCTATCTTCAAGGCCTGTGCCAGACGGGACGGGGCCATCCGAGCCACAGGAACTGTGAGGGTGTCACACTGAGGGCGTCCCAAGGATCCTATAAAAGCCCAGAGGCATCTGCAGGGCTGTCATGGGGGCTCCCAGTGCCTGGTCAGCTGACGAGGTCTGGCCTCTGTGCAATTGATCCTGTTTGAGCTATGGGGAAACTGAGGTACGAGGGGGGCAGCCCCTTTTCCACAGGGACAGCACAGGCAGCCCAGGAGTCCTGTCTCCCCGCCCAAGCACGTCGAGATGAAGACAGATGCGGGCAAAACAAGCGAGGGATTAAACGCTAAAAGCAAACAGGCTGCAAATAGACTTTTGGCTTTTATTTGTCGAGCTTTCGTTTCACGAGGGCAATTTATGAGGATATTTTGTTGTGGTGGAGCCTGTCAGTGTGTGTAGGGAGCAACAGCTGGTTCATCCCTGCTCCAGCCATATCCTGTGGGGCTCAAACGACCTCAGGTACATTGAAGCAGGTGGTTTGGCTTGGAGCTGGGCAAGGGAGCCCCAGGGGCATCAGGGAAGCTGGAGACCTACTAATTATTTGCTTATTAGCATCTAATTAGTATCTCTCCACTTCCTCTTCTTTCCCAAGGGCTCTGCTTCTGGCAGGAGTCACCTCTTGCCCAGGCACACCCCAAGAGGATGATTTTCCACCTCAGATCCATCCTGGCATTGCAATGTCTCGCTGCTCCTGGGGCTTTGTAGCAGACTTCTCAGCATCACTCATGATAATTAGCAAATACGTAGTGATTTCTTCTCCGGAACATCAGGATGAAGGGGGATCCCTCCCCACGGGGCAGGCACAGATGTTTGTGAGCTTTCACAGCTGGCTCCAGCAGCAGGAGTATGCCAGGCACAGCCAGGGTGCCCAATCTCAGCCATGCCGGATCCAGGGTGCTGCAAGGGCTCCAGCCTTCTCCCAGCATCTCCACTGCAGGTGGAAAACTCCCCTTTGCAGTCAAAAATTACCTTCCTTTTGGCTGCCCCGATCCCAGACCAGTCCCCTGCTGTGCCACCCACACCTGCTCCCCCCCCTCCCCAGATAGTTTTGTTTGGGTTGAATCCAGGTGGAATCTGAACCCTCCTGGTGTTTCTCTTGCTCTAAACACAGGCCGCTGACTCTGGGATGGGGTCCCAGGCTGGGAAAGGCTCAAACTACATGCAATGACAGGTCCCCACTACCAAGAGCTGAAGCCTCAAGGTACCTCCCCAACACCAGGCATGCAGGAAATTTGGGGGGCCAGTGCTTACTGACCACATGGATGTTGTAATTTGACAGTGTTTAATTACCTGCATTATCAGATGATTAACCAGCTAAATTCCACCCTTGGGGCTGCCATCCTAAAGTCCACGCAGAGCTTGCTAGGCAGCATCCACACATCCCATTGTGTCCACCTGGGACGAGCAGCCATCCCACAGCTCATGGGCCCCATGGGCTCTGAAAATGCCTTGCAGGAAGGACTCAGTGACCATCAGAAGAGGAAGAAACACCAGCTGTCTGAAACATGGGCAGGCCACCTCCAAAATTGTTTCCTGCTAGTCTGAACCCTTTGGAAAGTCCCTGTCAAGGAAACTGCCAAACCCAGAAAAGATGCACCACGTGGCCCAGGACAAACTGGGTGCTGTTTGCTGCCCCCGCTGCTCTTGCATGACCAGCTAAGAGAAGATCTAAAAGGGGTTTGGGTTTTGATTTGCATTCTCCTGGAAATGGAGCCTGCCTGCTTCAGGGCACCAGAGTGTTTAGCATCTGCTTAAAATTATTAATTGTTTTCATGGTAAGTGCCTAGTTATGTCTTCTAAATAGAAATGGGAGGGATTTAGTCTTCTCTCCCTCCCTGTCTCCTACCCTCCTCTCCTTCCTTTCTTTCTCCTTTCCTCCATTTCTTCCTTTCGTCTTTCCTCTCTTCCTCCCTAAAAACTTACTAATTTCTCCCTTATTCCATTGCCAAAACCCCTACTCAGTCACAGGCAGCAGCAGACAAGGAGAAACTCAACAATAAGGGCAAATCCAACAGTAAAACCGGAACGAAATGACAGCCATTAACCCAGTATCAGGAAGGACAGTAAAACTGCAGCATGGCAGGAGCTACACAGGCCTCAACTCGTAACTTTTCTTTCTGATTAAAACACAGTGGTCACAGATTAGCTTCCTTTGCTCAGTATTTTATTGTCTCACTTGCACTGAAAGGCAGGAGGAAGAGGAGGAGGGGTGGGCAGGACTGGGGACTTGGGATCTGCAGCTTGTCTGCAGCTCTGCAGCCTTTGGCAGGTGCCAAGGACATGGGCATCAACCAAAGGTGATGAATGTGCCTCCAGCAGTTGCCCTCTACCATGAAGTGCTCGTGCCACCAGGGCAGCCTCCCAGACTGGCACCCCAGGGCTCACCCATGGCCACAGAAGGAGTCAGTGTCAGAGCTGGGCGTGCTCTGGGTCTCCCAAACATGCAGGGCAGGCACGATGATGGACGCAGCCGCTGCTACAACCCGGGCAAGCACACTGGCTCGTTTCAGTAGAGACGAAGCCCCAGCAGCTTTGGGGAAGCCACATCCCTTGGCAGGTTGACCCATTTCTCTCAGTGGCATCAGAAAATGGGACAGAAATGAAAATAAATTCCTGGCCATACCCCCTCAAGCATCTCTGCATCTCTGGATCCTCCACTGGGTGTATTCTTTGCTCCTTGCAGAGCACAGCTTGTGCCAACCCGGCACAGCAGCATTCTGTCCCTTTCCTAATCCCTCACAGACCCATTAATGCACCACAGAGGGTGCAAACACCTCCGTGGGACTCCAATGGATTTTAATTCACTAATTCCATGCCTGAGTTCCTCTCACTGTCCCCACCACCTATCCTGTTCATTCTTCCAGAGCAGCTCAGGGCAGGGATTGCAAAGGACGTATCTGCCCTCATGCTGGGAGATGGAGACTCAAGACAAGGATGACCCAGGCACAGAGGTACTTTTACCAGGATTTCTGACAGCTCCTCTGCAGAAATGAAACAGCACCGAGGACCATCCTTATGGGGAACCCAATGGGCCTCAGCTCCCCTTTGATGCTCCCAGGTCAAGAACAACAGCTGGGTACCCTGCAGGCCCTCCACTCCCTCATCCCTCATCAGCTAGACTTTTTTAATCTCCCTGCAATAAATCACTTTTTAATTACAACTAGACTGCAATGACCAAAATATAACAGGCTTTGGGCTTTACAGCACACCAGCGATGGTTCCTATGAATTGCAATGCCTTTCCATCCCCAGCACTCCATTTGCACCAACCTGATGCCTCCCTGTGCCATGGGAAAGGCTCACTCACATCCCTTTCCAGCCTTTCACATCCCCAAGCACGAGCTTAAAGTGTGAGGGCAAGAGGAGGTTGGATCTGTTCTGAGGAAGTGGGGAGCTCAGCATAACCAGGGTTGAGCTCTCACACCTGGCTGTATCCCCTGCTCCTCCTCTAACTGCTGCTTTCACCCTGTTTCAAATTTCAGGGGGGGGTTTGTTTTAATTAAAAAAACCAAACTAATTCTCAGGCCATCTCTGAGATTTTTTTTAGCAGCAGATACACTTGAGCAGTTGGTACCTGCAGCAGAGGGCACCCTGGCACGGGCACCAGCTCTCCTCAGCACGCGCTGCCTCCCCAGCCTCCACCCTAAATCACAACACAACAAACAGGCTGTTCATTAGGCGCTGTTTAATTAAGCAATATGGATCCTGCCTCGATATTTACAGTCCCACTTGCCCTGATTTATTGGAGAGAGTCCCGTTTTTAAAGACGGCGACTGTAAAGTTTAATACCGCTTGACTTAAGTGCGAGTTTCATTTACGGCCGCGGGCCGAGGCGCGGCAGCCCGGGCTGGGAGCCGCCGGGCCATTAAATCAGAGCTAACTGCGCGTGCAGGGAGATGACTAGCTTCGTTACAACCGGTTCAGCGGCTAATTACCCCGAGCTGCATTGCCACACTTAAGCCAATTTGTTGCCGCTTTCCCAGGACCCTGGGGAATAAGCGTGGAAGTCGGGAAGTTGGCGCGGAGGCACTTGTTGCAATGCAAAGGGCTCGCGATCGGGATGGTGGCGGAGACCAAACGGACTCTGCTTGTCCCAGGAGGGGAGAAATCAGTTTGCAAGAGGCCAGATTCCCCGCTGGGCAGCCCTGATGCCCTGGTGAGGGATGCTGTGTACAATGACAGCTCCAAGCTCAACGATCAGCCACCAGCTCCTCCCCATAGCCCCAGAGCACCTGAGGTCAGATGTGGGGCAGTTTGCAGGCTCTGGGATGAGGCAATCAAGCAGAAGGACAGGACCAGCATGTAGAATGGCATCCAGCATCACAGCCAGTGCCTCTGAGCACCACTCAGGCCAGGAGGCCCTTCCGTCTGTCCCAGCCCCATGGATACAGATGGGGGAGGGACGCACAGATGGGGTACAGGGAAAACAGCCCTCCCCACAAACTGTTGTCTTGGAGGTAGGAGGAGAGCACTTCTCTCCTTGCAAGGTATTTCCAGCCCCCAGGAGCTCACTCACAGACTTGACAAGGAGAGGGGTCTCTCTAGAGAGTTGTGAGAATGGCTCATTAGTGACAAATAAAAACTATTTGTGAAGACTTGAGGGTAGATAGTGCTTGGCATCGTCCCACACCAGCTGTCCGTCACCTATCCCTGCACAGTCCCAGGGCTTTCCTGGAGGGAAAGGGAGGAGAGCACAGACAGAGGTGAATAGAATATCCCCCAGCTCGGCCCCGGGTCCAGGCTGCCGCTATCCCACCCCATGGGTGGGCACAGGGAAGGGGGCAGCAGCACCAGCAAGAGAGCTGGACTCCCGGGCAGCCCCCAGGTGAGTAATGAAGCAGCCCCTGGCTCCATCCCAGCAGCCCCTGTACCTGCAGCAAGCAGCACGAGGGCTGCAGTCCCAGCCAGAGAGGATGAAGAGGAACAGCTCCAGGGCTGACCATCTCAGCCAGCAGCCTCCGTGCAGCAAGTTTGCCAGGGCTCAGCCCTCTCCCAGGAGCTGGCTAAGCCTTGGGCTGCATCCATTCCTCCTCCCTGTCTCCCACTCCTCCACAAGCCTGCAACACTCAGAGACAGACTCAGAGCTCCCCCCAGGGAGGAAGAGGAGGCAGCGCAGAGGCAGGGACAGGAGCGACAGGTATTGGGCCGCTGACACATCCCCCGAGCCCCCAGTGTTACTCTCCACCAGCAGTTGGGGGTCTTCACCAGAGACCCCAAACCTCCCACCTAGGGCTGAGAGCCACAAGAGCACAGGTAGAGGCACTTTGCTTCCAGGTTTTATTTTCCAGGGGGGTTGTGCCCCTCCACGGGGCCCAGTCCCACCAGTGAGACTGGACTGGTGAGGACTGGGAGGCACTCCCTTTAGTGGTGTTAGGAGCATGCCATGGGGGCAGAAGACAGAGCCTGGGATGGTGAAAGAGACAGGGAACAACACCACCTACATGAGGATGCACAGAATTAGGCCCTGAGTCCCCGAACAGGCAAAACCAGTCCCAAAAACCAGCCAAGCCGTGATAAGGTTCAGGAGAATCTGGGAGCTCAGAGGGCTCACAACTGACCTGAATTCCCAGACCTCAGTTCTCACCACTCCCAGTCGACACCTGGCCTTACCAGCACACCGAATGATAAAATCTTAAACCTCTACTGTCAGCACAGCGCTGTCAAGCCCCCCACTAAACCGTGTCCCCAAGTGCCACATCTACACATTTTTTGAATACTTCCAGGCACACTGACTCCACCACCTCCATGGGCAGCCTGTTCCAATGCCTGACCACCCTTTTGGTGAAGAAATATTCCCCAATATCCAATCTAAACCTCCCCTAGCACAACTTGAGGCTGTTCCCTCTTGCCCTATCATTAGTTATCCAGCAGAAAAGACCAACCCCCGCCTGGCTATGACCTCCTTTCAGGTAGTGGTGGAGAGCACTAAGATCCCCCCTCACACTCACATCTGAGGACTGGATGCTCTGCTGCTCCCCATCACACCTCCTCGGCCCTCTTCTTGTAGTGCACCTCGGGGAGGCTCCTCAGGCGCTCGGCTGCCTGCAGGGCACAGCACAAGGGACAGCCAAGGGCTGTCACACCCCGGCACACAACCTCCTGGTTCCCCCAATCCCCCTGAGCTGCGCTCACCTGCTCCGGGGTGAGGTCCCTCTGCACCTGCGCCAGCATCTCGTATCCCACCATGAACTTGCGGACGGTGGCGGAGCGCAGCAGCGGCGGGTAGTAGTGAGCATGGAGCTGCCAGTGCCTGCAGTCCTCCTCCAGGTAGGGGCCTGTGGGGGCTCCTGCCGGGGGTAGAGGTGCTGCATGAGCCGCAGGGAGGGGACGGGGATGCGGATGAGAGGATTGTGGAGCCACGCCACTCACCATGCCAGCCCATGGAGTAGGGGAAGGAGACTTCGAAGAGGTTGTCGTACTTGATGAGCAGCCTCTGCATGATGGAGGCCAGGCCTGCAGAAAAGCGACAGTGATTCACACCCCGAGCTGGCCAGCAGCTTGCCAGCTGTGCCATGGGGTCACCCACAGCACCTCTCCCTGGGTGGACATCGGTGACAGGCAGGAGGGATGCACTCAGTAATTCCTGCCCGTCTGCACTCATGCAGGGAACCCAAGCAATGCAGCAGGGAAAGCCCCCCACAAAAGCAAGGAGCACCATGTGCTTCATCACCCCAAAAGGACACGAGTCCCACCAGCAGTGTTGGCTATGCCCAAACAACTAGCTCTTATCCTAACAAAGAAGGGGTGCCACTCCCCTCCTCAGCTAAGCTCGACAGCCCCCACCTCAAGGACATAAGCCCTCCAGCACCAGCACAGCTGCCTCCTAACAAAGGTCAAGACCAAAGGACATGGGATGGGGTACAGCAAGGCTCAGAGCCACTCACTGTCCCTCTCGCTGTCACTGAGGTCCTGGAGGCGGCAGACGTGGCGGCGGGGCAGCAGCAAGGTCTGATAGGGCCAGGTAGCCCAGTATGGCACCACGACCAGCCAGTCTGCATTCTCCACCACCAGCCGTTCCTGCAGGGCACAGAATCGCAGAATCAGCTAGGTTGGAAAAGACCTCTGGAATCACCAAGTCCAACCTATGCCCTAACACCACCTTATCAACTACACCATGGCACTGAGTGCCACACCCAGTCTTTTTGACTCCACCACCTCCCTGGGCAGCCCATTCCAATGCCCAATCATTCTTTCAGTGAAGAATTTTTTCCTAATGTCTAGCCTAAAGTTCCCCTGGCACAGCTTAAGACTGTGTCATCTTGTCCTGTCACTGGCTGCCTGGGAGAAGAGACCGACCCCCACCTGACTACAACCACCTTCCAGGGAGTTGTAGAGAGTGATAAGGTCTCCCCTGAGCCTCCTTTTCTGCAGGTTAAACACTCCCAGCTCCCTCAGCCGTTCTTCACAGAGCTTGTGTTTCAGACCCTTCCCCAGCCTTGCTGCCCTCCTCTGGACACATTCGAGCATCTCAACGTCCTTCCTAAATTGAAGGACCCAGAACTGGACACAGTATTTAAGGTGTGGCCACACCAGTGCCAAGTACAGGGGAAGAATGACCTCCCTGGTCCTGCTGGCCGCACCATTCCTGATACAGGCCAGGATGCCAAGTTGTCAAACAGCACCCCCAGGTCCCTTTCAGCCACCCTGTCCCCAGCCTGTACCACTTCAGGGTGGTGCTTGGTGGGGGCATACGCAATCCCAACGCCCCAGGGCACTCGTGGGCACTCCCAGGGCCCAGCTCCTGGGGGCTGGGGAGCCCACCCTGGCACACAGCCAGCTCCCAGGGAGGGGATACAGACAACACCCATGCCTTCACCTTTCGGCGAGCCTCCTGCTCAGCGTACTCCAGCAGCATGGGCACGCCGTGCTGGCTCAGGTGCTGGCGCTGGGTCCGGTCCTCCAGGAGCGCCTCGTTCGGGAGGAAGCTGCTGGCCCACACCTAGGGAGGGACATTGGGGCACAGGACTGAGGTACTCGTACCCCTCACTTGCAGGGGCACCCCTAGTCACTCTGCCCATCTGCAGGACCCTGCTGCCACCAGGTGGAGAGTCTGGCATGCGGCAGCCACAAGGGACTGTCCCCAGAGGGGAGGTGACAGGACAGACACGGGGGTATCCTCACTGCGAAAAGTTTCGGGACCAGGGCAGGGGGATTGCCATTCACATCTGCCCTTGGGGTTTGTTGGAGGGTCACCACAGGGACTTGTCACAGATGGGACAGCCTCACCTGGCAGTGGGGGTGCGGGTTGGAGCAGCCCATCATCGCTCCCTTGTTCTCGAAGATCTACGAGAGGAGGAAGAGGTGCAGCCAGCAGGTCTCAGCCACAGGGCCCCCACTGCAGGCTGTCGTAGTGCCCCCAGCACAGGAGGGAAGCAACTCAAAGGAGAACAGAGCCTCACACCCACATGGAAAGCCTCAGCAGGGCACAAAGGCTCAAAGGGCACAAAGGGCACAAAGCAGGAGACCCACACACAACTAGGATGCCCCCAACCCCAGGTACTGCTGGAGTACCTAGCACTGGCCTCCCACCTTCACCCACAAAAGAGCAGCCCCACACCTGCACCCAGGGGTAGGAAGCACCCAGCTCAGCCGCCAGCTCTGCCCACGCATCGATGACAGCCCGGATCTCTGGCAGGGACATGAGGGGCAGCGTCAGGTCCGACCAGGGGTGGAAACACATCACCTTGCTGTGGAGGAAACACACATAGCTGCGATTACAGGTGTCTCCGGAGACCCTCACAGCTTTCCTGGGTGCAGTGGGACAAGGGACAGGGACAAGACCCCCAGAACGACCCGAAAACTGAGCAGGTGTGTACCGAATAAGCACCGCATGAGTGGAGCAGGCCCAGTCCAGCACCATTCCACAGGTTCTCAAACCCGCTGGAGCCATGTAGGTACTTACCACTCACCCCGGGCTGGGGCAGCTCGAAACAAAGGGTGACCACTGTCATCTGGGGAAGGACAGAGAGTGGGCAGGGACAAGGTGCTGAGGCAGAACCCAAGCCTCTCTAGGCCACCCTGGAGCAGCCCCAGGACCCAAGTCGGGGGGTCCCCAGCAGCCTGCTCTGCTCCCCGAAGTTACCAGGCTCTGGAGCATCAGGCTGCAGTGCAGGGAAGTCATTTGGGAAGACAAAAGTACCCTCGTACTGGGGGTTCACCTGCCGGGACGAGAGATGGGATGAGGGCGGGAGGGGGCGGCAGGGGGAGCGCGGGTCCCTGTGTCCCCGGTGGTACCTCGCCGTTGGCCCGGGTGGCCCCGGGGCAGAGGGGGTTCTTGGGGTCCCAGCGGGGCACATCCTCGGGGGGCGGCTTCTCCAGCTGACCCTGCCACGGGCGCTTCACCCGGTGGGCCGACACCAGCACCCAGTCGTCCCGCAGCGGGTTGTAGCGAACGTGCTGGTGCTCTGCGGGCAGGAGAGCAGCGGGCCGTCAGGCGCAGAGCCCCTCGCACCGGGGGGAGCCGCACGCACCCCCCACGCCCCCTCAAGGGGCGAGCAAGGCGGTCTGCACGCCGCTTTACGCCTTCCCTCAGCTTCACCCCTTCCTCCCTGTCCCAGCCCGCCAGCGCTGCTGCTCTGGGCCGGGCGGCTCCCCGCAGCTCCCGCTTCCCGGGGTCGTGCTGGGCTCGGCCGGCGGTCTGAAGGGAGGGATGGACGAAGGCAAGCCCGTCCGTACCGCTGGCGCAGAAGCGACCGCCCCCCGGCTGAGCCCCCGCCAGCGATGGCTCCATGTCACCCCACTCCC
>VZTG01001216.1:1287078-1320373 GCA_013397845.1 Melanocharis versteri
TCCGGCCCGCGCCCGCCGCCCGCCGCTGCGGGAGGGGAGGAGGAGGAGGAAGAGGAGGAGGACGAGGAGGAGGAAGAAGGGGAGCCCCGCGACCCACCGCCGCCCCCGCACCACGAATGGACCTACGAGGAGCAGTTCAAGCAGGTAAGGAGGCGTCGCTGCCCCGGCACCGGCTGCTCCGGGCGGGCATCCCCGGTGTCCCCGCATGGTCCCCAAACTCGGGTTCAGCTCTCCTGAATGGACGCCTCTTACGACCCCCACTGCTCCCAAACCTTGTCTGCGTCCCACCCTAAATCGGCAGCACCACGCCCCAGCCTAGACCCACTCCAAGCAGACATCCCGCATATCCCCATTAACCCCAGACATTATTGCAATGCTGCCCTCTGTGAAACCCCACCAGTACTCATACACTGCCCCCAAACCTCATCCTCCCCTTGATGGGTACCCCCTGAACGCTCCTCACTCCCCCTGTCCCTAAGCCCTGTCCCACCCTATAGGCATCGTCATCACCCTATGTGCTCCCCATCTCCCTGCTACCAAACCCCATTTCAACCCTGCTTCATGATTCCACCTCCTCGGTGTCCCCTGTGCCTGTTCACAGGCCCTGCATCACGACACGGTGCCCAGTGCCCAGGCATCTCCCTGTGCCCATCCTGATCTATGCCAGCTCCATCCCTGGTGCTTTCCATGTCAGGCAAAACAGGCTGACCCCTGTCCACGGAGGTTTTGCAGAGATTAAAAAGGGCGAGGGCTCTGGTGTGTGGTCACCCCAAGGAGCTGGTGAGCCGTGGAGCTGAGTTTACTTGCATCTCTGCAAGGGCCAGGGCATATTATGGTTGGTCAGTGCAGCTCGCTGGTTTCCTTGTAGTGGAGGGAGCAGCACATACACCCTGTCCCCTCATTCCTGGTGGGCGTCGGGGAGACCCTTTGGCAACTGAGATCTGCCGCAGGGAAGGGGCTTCAGGAGCTCACAGAAAGGACAGGAGTCTCCCTGTATTTAACGCGTGTGGATCTCACCCGAGCTGTGTTGTGCAAGCTCTGGTTTGCTCACAGCGGGTGCCTCTGCATGCGAGGGCGTGGGTATGGAGTGCACAGCACCAGGGCAGGTTTGTGCTCCCCGTGCTCTCAGCTTCGTTGTGGGGAAGAGAGAGGCACGGTGGGTGACAGGGGAGATGTGGCGAGGGGATAAACCGGGCAGAGATGTCCCCGTACAGCTGTCGTGTGGCTTTTTAGGATGGCACTGCTCAGGGACAGGAGGGCGAGGGCGCTTCCCGTCTCATCCAGTTCTGCCAGGAGAGGAAGGGAGCAGCAGCAGGGACCCAGCTTTTGGCTGCTGTGGGGGCATGCTGCTGCCTTTGCTGTTTTGAATTGCTCAACACGTTGTTACTTGGAGGGGCCGGGGCTCACTCCCTGCGTACGAGGCGGCAGGTAGGGGTGCAGGCAGGGCATGGGCAGCACACGCCTCCCGGCCGTGCCCGGGGTTGCTGCCAGCGCCTGACACTGCCTTGAAGCAGCCCGGGGAGGGCCGGGGTGGGTGAGCTGCACTGGCCAAACAGCTCGTCCGGGAAGTGTTACATTACACCCCGCTGCACAGAAAAAGGCTGACTGTCCGGTTCCCGAGGTCAGCCGGGAGGTAGGAAGCAGCTCCTCCCTCCCGGGGAGGCTAAGAAAGCATCCCCGGCATTTCTCGTCCTTGAGCCTCACGCCCTGCCCCTGTCTGGGACTGCCCGCTCTCCTTGTGCCGGGCAGGAATGTTGTGAATACTGGGAGAGGGATCGTGAGAGGTTGGGGTGCAGGATAAATCCTGCCACAGCTTCCCAGGGTGAGAGCTAGCTTGTTTCTTGTTTTCTCTCTCTGTTTTTTTCCAACCCTGATTGGAAAAGTGATGGACCCCTCATCCAGAGACCCACACCTGTGTTTCCCACCTTGTGGCGTGTCCCAGCCAGCCCAGGGAACAATGGGCAGTCCTTCTGCAGTTTGGAACAGGCTGCGGTGCTGGCTTGCCTGGGGGTCTGCAGGGTGGCTGTCACTCCTGTCCCTCTCCTGAGATCATGCAGGAGGGGACATACCCCTGCCTGGGAGGGACGTGTCACTGCTGGGTCCTCCCCAGGCTGCAGGGCTGTGGCTCACCCAGCCTGGGGAACAGGTTCTCCGCTCTCTGCAGGGACTGAGTGGGGAGGGTGGCTGTGCTTCAGCTTTTGGAGGTTTCCCAGGGGCTGGGCTGTGATGTGGTGGGGGAGGTGGGGGGGCAGCATGTGTCTGCTGGAAAGCTGCTGAGGCGGTGTTGGTGTGGTTATGAGGGTCCTGGAACTGGAGAGAGACCCTGTAGTGGCCAGAGCTGTACTTCCCACCAGGACTCCCTGCTTGAAACTGCCCCAAGCCATCATGGCATCGCTCGGGGTGGGGTTCAGTGCTTGTCTCTGCTCTCATCCTCCTGGACTGGAGACACAGCTGTGAGTGAACAGAGGCCACCAAATCCAGGCTGTTTGGCAGTAAGTGGGCAGAGAGTGACTTCCTCATCTCTCTGCAGTGGGGAGGGTGCCGTGATGGGGATGGGCTGGGAGGTTGGTGCAGGACCAGCCAGGGAAGGGTTTCCACACAGCACAGTGGTGCTAAAAATGGGGGCAGAGGACGAGGTGGTTGTCAGGAAACCCACTGAGGGTTAATGGGCAGATGCTGCTTTGCGCAGAGGAGCTTTCTGGGGAAACACCCCACATGTATGCCGTGGTTTTATATGCTTCCTGAGGCACTGGTTTGGGGGCGGGGGGCTGGTGAGACCTTTGCTCTGACTGGGAGGGCTGCCGTGATGTTACGAGGTTGAGAGACCCCCTCACCCCTGCTTCTTGCATCAGGCCCCGGCGCCGGTTTATGTACATTGATAAGGACACATGTGTAGAGACCTGGGCAAAGGTCTGGGAGGTCTCCACACCCAGGTCTGTCAGGCAGACCCAGCCCTGAGGTGGGGGGCACCAAGCGGGGTCTGACTGTGCACTAGCCGTGAACCCCTGCTTCCCTAAGGGCTGCGATCCCTCCAAGTTTTAATTCTGTGATGCTGCATCGTGTTTGACTTGGAGGGCACAGGTAAGAGCCTGGCATTTCTGCTGCCAAGCTCAGCTCTGTGAATTCAGCTTTCTCCCTAGGGAAACCGTGCATATAGACAGGGATGGGTGCCCTGGTTTCCTCCAAGTGATAGAAGAACAGCAGCAGAACCCGGGGCTTTCTTCTCCATCCCCCAGGGTGGGAGAGACTCAAACATCTGGGCTTTGCACCCAGCTCTCTGTCAGAAGAGTGTTTGCTGGCAGGAGGATGCCCTCCCTGCCAGGGCCCCTCCAGCATGTTCACACCCATCTGTGACTTGGGGGGATCAGGATCCTCTAAAGCTCCTTCCTCTCTGCCTAGGAGCAGCTGCAGGGGGTGAGCCCCAGCCAGCCCTTTAGGAGCTTTGGGGTGTCTGGTAGCCTCAGTGGTTAATTTGGGGGTGGCTGGTTTTCCCAGCAGCTGTTTGCCATTATCCTCAGCCTAACCCTGGTGTGGCTGTTCCTCCTGCCCTGCCTGTCCCTGATGCCAGCAGCTGCCTCTTGCACCCATCCACTTGTCCTTAACATTCATTTAGGGAGGGCTTGCCGGCTGTGAATGTGGGCGCTCGCATCTCAAAGCCTGGAGGTGTGTGCCCCTATAGACAAAGACCTCCTTGTGCCGCAGAGGGTCATCCCGAAATGGGGTGGAAGGGTCTGTGGTGTGCACCCTCCTACCTCTATCCCTGTTGCTTTCTCCTCTGGTGTTGTCCCTGGGGATAGAGCAAATAGAGGCAGGAATGTTCAGGGAATGGAGGTGGCTGAAGAGGGGGACCCTGAGGAGAGGGTAGTGGTCTCCATGCCACAGCCCCCTCCTCGCCGCCAGCGCGTCTTCAACCGAAGTGAAGGACCAAGGGCTCCCAGGGCTAAATTAGAGGGTCTCTGGTTACACTGCAGAGGCAGGGAAGGGGGATGTACACAGTGTGTTTGCTCCTGACCATGTCTGCCTGGAGGCTTTTCTCCAGCAAACCTGTGAGCAGAGCTGTGCCCCTAATCTGGGACCACCTGCAGCGGGGAGGTGGCATCAGCAGCAAGGGTCAGTGTGCTAATCCCTGGAGTTCCAAGAGCTCTGGCAGCCCAGCAGCAGTGGAGGGCACAGGAAAGGGTCAGGAGGCTGCTGGGGTATGGCTGGAAGGGCACACAGAGGTGTTCTGGGTGTGTGTGTGCCCACAGACCAACATGAGTGTGTGCATCTGTGTAAATGCATGTGTAAGTGTGTGTGTGGACCCACGTGAGTGCCCCTGTGTGTAGCAATCCTTGGGAGACCCTGTGTGTCTGTATGGATCCACAGGAGCATGCAGAGTGTGTGTGAACCCACGGAAGTGCTGGAATGTGTTTATGGATCCGTATGAGCACGCAGGCATGCATGGATCCATGTGGCTGTAGGTGTGTGTATGGCACCGTGCGTGTGTGTGTGCGTGTGTGTGCGCCCACACGAGTCTGAACACACCCGTGTGTGCATACAGGCACACGTGTGGTGTCCCAGTGTGTTTGGGCATGTGCGTGCCCGTGCCAGTGTCACCGTGTTGGAATTGCATGGGCCCGTGGGTGCTTGAGGCAGAGTTTGAGGGCTGAGCCCCCTCCAAGGCCGCCCCTTGCCCAGCCCCCAGTGCTGAGCGGTCCTGGTGGGTGCCAGTCCCCCGCTCCCATTGCTGCCCCCAGGGCACTTCCTGGCCCCGCTGGAGCCTGTGGGATGCTCAGAGCCTCAGGAGCTGCCACAGCACTATCTTCCAGCTGAGGGTCCCAGGGGTTTGGGATTGGGGCTCCAAAGAAGAGGTATAAAAACTGATTGATGGTGTGAGAATAAAGGCACTGTGGAGGGGACAGGAGCACCATCAGGAGCTCATAGTGAAGCTGCTTCCAGCTCCCTCCCCACCTACCTCCCTGAAACCGGATGCCAGGTGAGTCTTTGGGGAGGATGCGCCCCTTTGTCAACTTGGGCCTCCGATAATCCACTAATCGGGTTAATAATGGAGGTAAATCTCCTGTGCTGCCAGCCAGCTGGGCAGGGCTGCAGAGGGGAGGTCAGATCTGGAGTGGTGCCCTCTGGTCTCAAGGGCATGGATGGATGGACATGCACGAGGACTGTGTGTGTATGTGAAGAGGATGTGTAGGGATGTGTAAGTGTGCGTGGGGTCTGTGCAGAGGGGGAGCACATACAGGAGCCGTGTGAGTGTGCCTGGTGGGGCTGTTTGTCCAGGGTGAGTGTGCACAAGGAGAGCATGCACACGGGTCTGCATCTACAGAGCAGGCTGCAGTGTGCATGAGCGTGCCGAGGGTGAGCAGACTCTGCGTGGGCGCTGTAGGTGCCTGTGTTGATGGGGCTGTGTTCTCCATCAGGGATCCAGAGTTCACGTCCCATGTCTGTGGCAGGGCATGAATGAGCACCAGGCCCAGATGCTCTTTCTGCTCAGGCACGCAGCTCTTCCAGAGGCCGAGGCAGGGGCTGGGGTTGCTTTCACAGGGTGTGTTTGGTGGGCCACCAACCCTCCCTTCCACATCGCCCCTTCGAAGAAGTTGCAGGAAGGGGATAGGTCTGGAGGTGCATGGTGGGGATGGGGATTGAGCAGCCGATGCACATCCCAGGCATGCACACAGCCCCCCGGGTGTGCACCCCTGTACTCACACAGCCCTACAGCAGGTGTGTGCATGCACAGACCCCCATGTGTGCTAGTGCATGCCCTGTGTGCTCACCCGTGCAAGCACCATGGGGGTGCATGTGCGTATCCCTTGGGGACACCTGGCGTGGTGCTGGTCATGGACAGGGTCCCCTGCCTCTCATCACCCCGGGAGGCATCGAGGGTGGGAAGAGTCACCTTTACTGCCTGGCGTGGTGCTGGCGATGGAGCAGGATCCTGTGGCTCCAGTCCCCTAGTAAGGGGTTGAAGGGAAAGGGTGTCCCGCGACTTCAGTCACCCATGGAGGGATCAGGGGCCAGGGGGGATGAGAATGGAGGGGGAGGCAGACATGGGGAGGAAAGCAAGGATGGAGAGGGAGGCAGTGGCGTTGCAAGTGCCGGTGGGTCAGGGAGGTTAACCCGAACAAATCCGCTCATTGACTCCCTGCCTGCTCAGCCATGAACGAATAACAAGGGGCTGATCGTGGGGGATGCACGTTCCCCGGGAGCCGGGTCCGCCTCCCCTGTGCCGCAGCCCCCAGACGGGACAGGGGCCGTGAATTTGACCGTGGTGGCACCACACAGCCATGGGCACCATGTTTCCTCTGGCTCCAGCCTGTGGGGGAGCCATGTCAGCACCCCCTGCCTCAGTTTCCCTTCCTCCAAAATGTGTTGAGCAGAAGGCCGGGGACCCTGTGAGCCCCCCACATCACGCCGGGGCCAGGCTGTGGGTGGGGGGCTGCCATCCCAAGGCCAGCGCTTGCCAGCAAACCTTGCACGGGGCCGGGTTAATGTTTGCAGCAGGCAGCCCTCCCGGGAGCGGCTGCAGCGGGGAGGGGGGTTTTAATGACCTGCCGGATCTGCCGCATTATCAGCGCTGATTAAACCTGCCTGCTCTATAAAGCGCCGTTAAATATTAAGCATGATGAAAGGCTTTGGAGGAGAACCACGGCACTGGGAGAGGTCCCCAAACAGAGGTGTCCGGCCGCGCTAGTGGGGTGACTGCTGAGGTTGGTGGTGTTGGGATGAGTGAGCACCCCGCACCCCTCAGGGCTGTGGGGTCAGGGGAGCAGTGTCCCCCCAAGAGCCGGCACTGCCTTCGAATGCAGCCGGCCATCCCGGCAAAGCTGTCCCGTAACCATTAACTTATTAACAACTGGTGGAGGAGGCGAGTGGTGGCTCACAAGGTCAGGGGGTGGTTTGTGCCTGGCGGGGAGTGAACTGCCCCCCAGCTCTGGCAGTGAGGATGGGGGGAGGGACCTGCAAGCCCTTAGTTCCTTGTGTGTGCCCCGTGGCTGTGGATACTGTTGGGATCCCTGAACGCCAGGGTGCTCAGGGCTGTGCCTCTACTGGGAATGGCCAGATCCTGTGGTTACCTGCAGGGTAAACTGAGGCACGCTAGCAGGGCACAAGGGAGGACACACCAGTGTCTGGGTGCTTGGTTGTGCACCAACCATCTTCCTGGGGAAGGATCTCAGAGGCAACAGTCAAGCTCCGGAGAGGTGCAGTGACTCCAAAACAGTGCATCAGCAGTCAGCCACCCGTGGTGTGTGGCTGGGGGGTGCAGGGAGGTGAGCATTACCTGGGCGCCCTGCGTGAACAGTGGCCAGATGGAAAAATTAGCAGTGTGGCTAATCAATGTGGTGTATATTAAGCAGCTCAGGGTTGGGGGGTTTGCATGGGGGGGGGAGCTGAGCAGGGTCCGAGATCGATACAGCTCATATTAAGTGGATTAAATCCTGGCTGCCGATCGGAGCCCTCGCTGCCAGCAAGAGGTGGCAGCTGAGCGGGCACTCTGGGGGTCCCACTGAGATCGCTTCCCTTGGCAGCAGGGCCCAGGGGGAACTGGGTGGGGACTCACCAGGACGGGGCAAGCTGAAGTGCCTGGGCGGTGGCTTAGCACCTCATCACATCCTTCCTCTCTCTTGGGTGTCAGCTAGGCTGAGGGGTTTCAGGGACCCAGGCTTCATCTCTAGAAGCCCTGCTGGCTCCAGGAGAGTCACCTCCTGAGTGAATGAGTGGTGCTAACAATGTTACTTAATCGTGGGGAGGAGGAGGAGGAGGAGGAAGCGCAAGGTCTATTCACATCCTGTTAATAAACCATGTTCGACCCACTGACCTTTAACCTGTCTGACAAGCCCTGTTATCCCCATCCCTTAAGGAATATAGATGTCGCCATGGCAATGGGATGACAGCAGGGAGCAGGTCCCAGAGCTGCACTCAGCATGGGGTGTGGGATGAGGACACACTGAACTAGTCCTGCACCAGCACCCCGGCCAGCAGTGCCAGGTGGAGATGGGGTGCCGCTGGGGTTCCAAGGCCAGTGGGGTGGCCAAGCGCCGTGGACGGGTCCCCGAGGTCGGCAGAGCAGCGCTGCGCTGCGCACCGGCGGGGTATCGATCCCGGGGCTTGACAGTTTAATACTTCTGTTTATAGAGGAATATAGTTACATCGATGGCGTTAAACGAGTTACTAATTATATCAATACAAACACGATTAAAAGGGTCCTTGCTCATAGGTCACCGCAAGCAGGAGCCGCTGGTTGTGTTGCACAACTGCCCCTGGGCAAGGCTCAGACCACTGCTCCGAGGTTCACGGCGGGGGGATGCTCTGGGGCAGCCTGTGCCCTGCGGGGTCAGGGGTGCCCATCCGTGTGGAGTGCCTGTCTGGGGTTGTGCATGCATGTGTGGGACTGTACATCCCCTTCTGGGGTTCTGTGTTCCTGTTCAGGGCTCTGTGTGCCCATCTGGGGTTGTGGATGCATGTATGGGTTTTGTGTGTGCATATGTGGCGTTGTGCATGTCTGTTTGGGGTTGCACATGCGTGTGTGGGGCTCTGTGTGCCCATTTGGGGCTGTGCATGCCCAACTGGGGTTTGTTGTGCCTGTCTGGGGTTGTGCATGCCTGCCTAGAGTTGCGTGTTCCGTTCTGGGGTTGTACATGCCCCTCCAGGGTTGTGAGTGCCTGTCCAGAATGTGTGTATATATGGGGTCGTGAATGCCTGTCTGGAGGTTGTGTGTTCCAGCCTTGGGTCGTGGGTGCCCATACAGCAATGTGCATGCTCTGTCTGGGGTTGTGCATGCTGTGTGTGCCTGTCTGGGGCTGCTTTGTGCCCCTGTGGGGGTGTACGTGCCTGTCTAGAGTTGTGCAGGCGTGTCAGGGGTTGCATGCACCCGTGTGGGGCTGTGTGTGCTTCTCTGGGCCTGCCTAGAGTTGTGCATGTACACGTGGGGTGTGTGCCCATGCGTGTGTGTACGGGGTTGTGGATGTTCCTGCAGTCTGATGCGTGCCCGTGGAAGTCTGGGCACACACCAGACTGCTGTACCTGCCCATGGGAGGCTGTGCACTTCCAGACGTGGCTGTACGTGCCTGTGTGGGGATTTGTGCCCATGTGGGCTGTGTGTGCAGGTGCATCACAGGCTTGTGCGCGCCGCTGTGATGTTCTGCGTGCCCCTGTGGGGCTGTGCACACCAATGCAAGGATTGTGCATGCCCATTCCACCTTTTGTGTGGCTCTGGGGGGGATCTGTGTCCCTGTACGGGGTTGTGCCTGTGCTCGTGTGGAGCTGTGCAAGGCCCACGAGGGGCTGTGCACACCCGTGTGGGGTTGAGTGGACCCACACGAGGCTGTGCACACTCATGGGGTTGTGCAAGCCCAGACGTAGTTGTGCATGCTTGTGTAGGGTTGTATATGCTCACATGGGCTTGTGCACCCCCCTGCAGGATTGTGTCAGCTTGTGTGGGGTTATGTACACCCAGGTGAGGAGTGCGTCCCTGCACAGTGGCTCTGTGTGACCCGGGAGACTTCTTCTCCAGCCTGAGCATCCCCAAATCTCGTGGAACACCCCATGCATCCCAAGTGTACCCAAGGGCCCTGCCAGCTGGTCCCCTGTTACTCAGCTCCGCTCTTGTCTCCACTTAAAAGCTGACCTTTGCTCCCCGTTTGATGTAATGTGTTTTTCCATCTCAGTTACCCACAGATAAAAGGTTAGAGGTTAATAAACGGTGGAAAAATAGAACCTAGCCCTTGGAGGTCACACCTGTTTTAGGGGCTGGAGTCAGTAGCAGCCTGCTCTGAGTGGGATTCTGCCTGCATCGATGGCAGGAGAAACCCCAGTGGCACACAGGGCAGAAGTGTGGGTGCTGAAGCCCATCCACTGGGTGACCCTCGGGAAGGCCATGGCTTCACCTTGCAGTGGGATGAGGGGTAGTTGCCAGTTTTGGGGGTTTGCTGCTGTCCTGGCAAGCCAGATGTCAGGGGATGTCAAAGCGCTTGGTGTGGAGGCCTTCCAGAGGCAGGGAAATGCAGGCAAAGCCTGGCTGACACAGCCTTCCTGAGGCAGAAATCAAAGCAGCCTCCTGGAGCTCTGCTCGGAGCCTGACCTAGTTACCGTAATCAATGGCTCGAGGAGCTCCTGGAAAAGAGCAGGCGATGGGGAGGGGGCACAGAGTGAGGCAAGGAGCACTGCGGTGGAGGGGGACACGATACTGGCACCCAGGGGTCAGGGCACTCCAAGCATCCTGCTGCAAGGAGGGGATAGGTGAGAGGGATCCAGAGAGCAGGGGAGCTGCACGGAGCCAGGCAGTCAGCGCCTGTGGGTGTGGTGTGAGCCTGGCAGTTGTACCCCTAGACAAGGTTAGGGACAGACAGTTAGCACGGATCTGTCCCTGACAAGGGACAGGCAGCTGGTGCCTAAGTTGGATGAGGAACTGTGTTAGGTGTGTCTGTTCAGTGATGGAAACCATTGGGGCCTGTAGAAGCATCCTCACATCACTGTGTGTCCCCACATTCCCCCATCCCTGCATCCCCACATCTCCATGTCCCCAAAGTCCCTTCATCCCCGCATCCTTACATTCCCATGTCCCTGTATTCATGTGTCCCCATTGCATCCCTGCACCAGCCCGTCGTGTCCCTCGGGTGCCTGCCACCCCACATCCCTACATTCCCATATCCCTGCATTCATGTGTCCCCATGGCATCCCCCCCATCCCCAAATCTCCACGTCCCTGCAGCCTGACGACCCTTAAGCACAGCTCCCTTTATCTGTCTGGTGAATGATGTTCTGTGTGGAGTGGGGGTGTGCTCCCTTTCTATTGGTTTTTAACGGCCTTTCCCAGCACAATTGTTTTTTAAACGACTCTATTTTGTGCCTGACTTTGTTTTCCAGCTTGCATTTCTTTGTATATGTTTTGGAAATCCATTCTGGACTGCTGAGTTTTGTTTCTTTTCAATGGCTTTAAATTCTTGCCGGGCTTGCTGGGAGGAATTGGTGTCTATAGCGTCTTCGATTGGTGCTAATTTTTCCTTCATGTGCTCTGACTTTTACTGCTGGGCCATCGATCTGGCAGGCTCCAATTTGTCATGGTCACTCAGGCACTGTGCTGGAATCAGGCGAGCCCGGACTTTCGCACGGAGCCGACACTTCGTGTCCCTGGTGTCGGGGCTGCGCTTGCCTTCACAGTGCTGTCCCTCAGCTCAGGCTGTGTCCATGTGTCCAGAACATCCAGCACACATAAGTATCCTCACAGCCATACGTCTGTGTGTGTGCAGTCGTGTGCACACAGCAGCCCTGGCGCACAGCAGCCCCGGCACACAGCAGCTCTCTCAATGGTGCCCAGTGCCATGGTTGAGTCAACTTTTCCTTCCCCAGGATGGGATCAGCCTCCACTGTTGGGGAGGGCCTGTGTCCTTGTGAGGGATAAGGGCTGATGAAGATGCTGATCCCGTGCTGGGACTTGGGGAACACCAGCACTTGGCAGTGCCAGAGCAGAGCTGAGCATCACGATCCTGGGGTCCTGCCTGGGGCTTGGGGTTTGCTGATGCCCCTGGGCTGTGATTCTTGCACCTAAGAGGGCGAGGGGCAGGACAAACCGAGGCACAGACTGAGCATCTCTGCAGCAAAGCTTCAAAATAGTCAGTGGTCTGTGGGGAGCCCACGCCAGACCCCGGGCGTGGGGAGAGCCCAGCGCTGCGAGGCAGAGGGTGTGTCAGGGGATTCTGTCAGTGGTGCACAGAGAGCCTCTTGTTGCTGGCAGAGCAGGCAGGTTGGGCCAGCAATGATGCCGGGTTCTGGCACAGGCAGTGTCCAGCCCCAGACACTGCTCCCCTCTCCGTTCTCACCTGCATGTGCTGGAAGCACTGACCCCTCTCTCTCTCCTGCCTCCAGCTCTATGAACTGGATGAGGACCCGAAACGCAAGGAGTTCCTGGATGACCTCTTTGGCTTCATGCAGAAGAGAGGTAAAGGTGGGTGGCTGGGGTGGGTGCCACTGCCGCCCCTGCCTCAGCTGCTGGTGGGGGGCTCATGGTGTGGTGTTCTCAGGCTCTGGGCTGCTCCAGGTTTCTGCAAAACCCTCAGGCAGGTCCTGCGGTGCTTCCCCTGGGCCTCCCCCCTAACCCCAAGCTGGGGCAGCTGTCGATGCCTGCCGTGATACCCCGTGCCCATTAGCGATGCCCAGCAGGAATGCCCGCTGGAAAGGCCCGGTGGGGATGTCCATTAACATACCTCTTGGTGACAAGCGTTAGCAACACCCATTAATGATGCCCGTTAGCAGTTTTCTGGACGTTTTAGTGGTGCCTGGTGGGAATGCCCTCGGCAGCGCCCATTAGGGCTCCCTGTTAGCAGTGCCTGGTGAGGATGCCCACCATCAGCACCTCTCAGCGATGCCTACAGATGTGCGGAGTGGGGCCAGCAGTCCGGGCAGCGCCGGGCACCCAGGGGTTAAGGGCTCGCCAGCCAACCCATCCTCATCGGAAATCTTTGCTATCGGCATGGGGGGCCGAGCCGGCTCCCGGGGACTCGATAAATGCTTTAACCTCCGCCCTCCCCGGCCGGGCCTGCGACAATTAAAAGTTGCCGAGCGCGGGCGTGTGGCCGGCCGTATTAATTAGAACCTTTTGCTGGTGTGTGGATTAATGAACAAGCCGCTCGATAGCCAGTAAACCCCAGGCAGAGGTTAATGCCGAGCTAATTAACGGGGAAAGGCTGAGGGGGGTGCAGGAGCTGCGGGGCTGGCTGTGCGTGGGGTGAGGGAGGGCAGAGAGGGACAGTCGCCCGCACTCCATGCCCATTGGAAGGGTGCTGAGGGTCCCCACCTGGATGTGGGGCTGCAGAGATTGACTTTTGGGTTGGGATGGGACGCCACAAGCTTGATTCACCCACGGGTGTGTGGTGAGTGGCTGGCACGGCCATGGGGCTCTCGCTGGGGCCAGCTGTACGTGGTGGATGGGCTGGGGACTGCCCCATGGGTGCCCCCTGGCTCTGGTGCAGAGCTGTGGGGAGCGAGTGGGTGCATCAGCGCTGCCTCGGCCCCCCAGCCTCCATCAGCTACAAGATTCATGGGCTGTTCTGCAGCTTCATTATCTCTCTCTCCAGAGCTAATTAACTCCCTCGCTATTGGGGCTGGGGCTAATTAAGTAAGTGCCTGCTGGTGTGGGGAGGAGGGAGGGAGCCTGATGCTTCCCTGACATTGCTACTCCGCATCCCTCTGTGTCTAGATGTCCCATTCCTGTGCTCTCTGTCCCTTCTGTCCTGCCTCTCCTCCGAGTGGGTGCCGTCCCTCTGGGGAGGGCAGGCAGGGTGCAGGTGTACAGGTGCAGGTGTGCAGGGATGGGTGTGCATGAACCCGTTGGAGGAGACAGGGATTTTGGAGTGCGGTACCAAAGAGAAAGGGGACAGAAGGGCTGAGGGGCAAGGACAGCATCCCAGGGGTCATCGAGAGCTGGGTGAGAAGCAGCACCAGAGAACCACAGCAGGTGCAGCTGGGGTACCCAGAGGTGTGGGCAGAAGGCTGTGTCCCCAAGGTCTCCAGGAGGGATTGATGTCCACAGGGTGAGCCCTACTGAAAGGGACTGCGTCCCCGCTACTGTCTGTCAGGACAGTATCAGCACTGACATTTTTCAGCAGAGTGGAAAATTAGTAGGGCTGAAAAATGGGTTGGGGACAGACCCTCTGAGGCCACCCCATGGCACATGAGTGCAGCTGGCCCTGGTGGCCCATGGAAGTGATACTACCACCACCATCAGATACAGAGTGCAGGCAGTGGGGCAGCTCACGGCCGTGCCCCAGCTTCTGTGGCACCTCAGAGGTAGTAATCAGGGACAGAAGGGGGCTGTTTCTGCATTTGCTTACTGGGGTCTGCAGGGCCCCCCGCTATTTCACCGCCAGGCTGAGGGCCCTGCTGATAACACGGGGGCTGTTAATCAATCAGGGCACTAATTGCAGCACCACAATGGCTGCATCACCTCCCCGAGCTTTTGTGCCCTTCGCCCTGGCTGGGGCCGGGGCCATCACTCTGTGGGGAAGCAGACAGGTGCATTTGTCAGGGGGACAGGCATCGGCCACATGCCCCGCACAGCCCCAGGATTAATGGCAAGGCACTTTCGTAAGCCACCGAGGCTGGAGAGGGGAGAAGAGAAGCAAAGTCCATGGGCCCTTGACTGGGGGCTGAGTCCCTGCAAACTCATTGGCTTTGGGGGTGAGGGAGAGCCCTCTAACTGGCCCCCCCCGAGGTGATGGTCTTGTGCCAAGCACCCCCGAGCAGGGCTGGTGAGCTACCGACAGCAGATATCAGGTCAATATCTCTGCCTTTCTCCCAGGAGGATAAACTCCTCTCCCCCTTCCCGGCCTGGTGAACAACACAGACACACACAAAAAAAAAAAGTTAAATGAACTCAGTAAAAGAATAAAAAGAGCTCATTTTTCAGGCTTATGTGAAGAAGCCAAGCCAATATCAGGGCCATAAATTAGGGATGCTGGAGGATGGCGGTGAATGACGGCTTCGTTTGAGGGGCGAAGCACAGTCGTGACAGCCTCCCTCGGCCAAATGGATGGCTTTCCGATACTGCCTGTGCCCCGCCACCTCGCAGGAGGAAAATATACGGGGTGGAATGGCGCAGGACGGGACAGGGTGGGATGGGATGTGATGTTTGTCCCTCCTCTGCCCAGCTTCCAGCCAGTGCCCAGACCATCGTCCTAAGGAGCCATGGAGCACAGCAAGGCTGTGGGGTTATTTGGGGGTGCTGAGAAAGTGGGGAGGGTTTTCTAGCCAGGCTTGGTGGCTGTGGAGACCATGCTGGTCTATATTGGGCTCACAGAACCCTGGTGAACTCATGTCCCCTTGCTTCATAGCCTCATTGACGCTGGGAGACCAGGGGTCAGGATCTCTACTGAGGGTAGTTGAAGAGGATTTGGGGTCAGGTCTCTTGGAGAAGGGCACTAAAGTCCTTTAAGCAGAGACTTCTGGGGCCGTCTGTGGGGTTAAGAGGTTTTTCAGGAACTCTTTGGAAGAGTCTGGAGCTAGAAGAGGAAACCTGTCTGTCGAGAGATGGTAGGGTGAGTCCTCCCAGAAGGGTTGTGAGGGTCATCCCTCTTCATAAAGGTTGTAGGATGGGTCTCTTTTTAAAGTGTAGATGGAGTCTCTCTTTATGGGGCTCTGAAAGAGCATTACAGAGTGAGTCATTCTGGGATGCTCTGAGAGGTTTCGTAGATTGATGCTGTACAGATAGCTCTAAGAATTGTAGAGAGACAACCTTATCTAAGGGTGTCTGGAGGAGGTACTTTGTCCATCCCGCTGTGGCTCCACATCCCAGATGAGAGCATACCCAGCCCCACTGACAGTTCCATCGGAGGTGACCCTGTGCCAGCCTGCTGGGGTCTCCCCTGCTTTTTGGCACAGTGCCACTCTCCCAGGCACCCTGGGGTCCTGCCTGCACCCCAGGTGCCCGTTGGTGCTCACCTGGGCACAGAGAGATGCAGGTCCCATTGTGGGTAGCTGCAGTGGCAGTGGGGGGAAGGTGGGGCTGTGTTCCTAGGTAGTAAGGGCCCCTGTGGGCAGCCCCCTACACCCTCTTCTGTCTCCTGTGTGCCTCCGGAAGGGACACCAGTGAACCGCATCCCCATCATGGCCAAGCAAGTGCTGGACCTGTACACACTGTACCAGCTGGTGACAGAGAAGGGTGGCCTGGTCGAAGTCATCAACAAGAAGATCTGGCGGGAGATCACCAAGGGCCTCAACCTACCTACCTCCATCACCAGTGCTGCCTTCACCCTCCGCACACAGTGAGTGCCTGGCAGTGGCGGCAGGCGGGGGGCACCTGCCCTGGCTCAGATGTCCCAGAGCCCTGGGTGGGGTCTGACATGGAGTACCACAGAAGTGGTTGGAGGGCTCTGCTCCTTCCCAAGGGCTCTTTGCTCAGCGCGGGGCTGGCTATGGGGTGCACGATCGTGGATCTCCCCCTGGCTCTCTCCCCGTGCAGATACATGAAGTACCTGTATCCCTACGAATGTGAGAAGCGGGCACTCAGCTCTCCTGGGGAGCTCCAAGCTGCCATTGACAGCAACCGTCGGGAGGGGCGGAGGCAGACTTTTGGCACAACACTCTTCAGCTACTCGCCAGCCAGCACCCCAACCCTGCTGGGCACCCCCAAAATGCCTCTGCCGGCTCTTAGCATCTCCACACACAGCTGTGGCCAGCTCAGCCAAGTGCACAGTGTTAAGAAAGGTGAGTGAGGATCCCATCTGCCCGGCAGTGACCATCTCTTCCCAGGGATGGGCACTGCTCCAGCAGCAGGAGTGTTCTCTATCTGCTCTTGCGCTTTTTGCATGGGGAAATAGGAACAATGTTGTTCTTCTAGTCCTTTTCAGGGAGTGAAGCAAGTGTATTTTCCCTGGCTTTGGAGGAGGACCAAGCCCAGATGTTGGGAGTGGTGGCCTGCCCTGCCCCATTGCTGGTGGGGTGGAGTTGACACCAGCTGGGGACAGTGAGGTGGGGTGGCGATGAGGGACCTGCTAAGCTCTCTTGGTCATTGCAGAGGATGGAATGCTGGCAGCCTCAGCGCCGGGGCGCATTGCTATCCCAGTGGGACTGGCTGGCCACCATCTCACAGCAGCCCAAGCAGCAGCTGCCTCACAGGCAGTGGTGCTGGAGCAGCTGCGGGAGAAGCTGGAGACAGGGGAGCCCCCAGAGAAGAAGGTGGCCCTGACGGCAGAGGAGCATCAGCGGCTGGTGCAACATGCGCTTCAGCACAACCTCCTGGCTGTGGCCTCCCAGTTCCCCATGAACGTCAAGATCTCCAACCGAGGTAACGAGATGCAACACCTCAGCCTTGGTCATCCCTTTACCTGGCACCCAAGGTGGGAGCAGCAGCAGCGACTGGAGAGGAGTATGGATGCCCAGAGGGAATGGGTCCTGGCTTATCTGTCTCAGACAGGTTCTTGTTTCTGTTTCGCTTAACACTCATATTGGTATTTCCTTTCCCTAGATGACAGACAGGAGACCGCATTGAACCTGTCCACCAACGGCATTAGCAGTATCAACATGTCAATAGAAATAAATGGAGTTGTCTACACAGGTAAATAGAAGGGCCGCTTGGCCCGTGTAATTGCAGCCGGGAAATCCAATAACTTATAGCCACTGCCTGGCCAGCAAGTCCTTCCTTCAATCTGATGTCTTTACTATAAAATCCATCGTAATGAAGTGGCAGGGCTTGGGGAGAAGGGGCAGGAGAAGGAGGGGGTTGACAAGGATGGAAATTGGCCCAAAGCAGGTGCTAGCAATGAAGAGCTAAAGTGGGGGATGAACAGATGGACAGATGGATGGACTCTGGCTGAGAAGTGACCGTGCACCTAGGGTCATTCCACGCCCCAGGGTTCCAAAGGCAGGGCTTGGATTCGGGGTCACCCCAATGCTTATGTGCCCAGAGGGTCTCTGGCTGGGTGTGGGGATTGGCTGATTGCAGAGCATGGTGCAGGGAAAGATGCTGGGGTGCTTTTCTGGAGCAGAGGATCCTTTGGGGTGCCAATGTGCACCATCCTGGCTAAGCAGCCCATCCCATGTCCTCCCAGATCCATGCCTGTCCTGCTGAGTCACCCCACAACTAAAATCGATGGCTTTGCCTTCAGAACTTTAACATTTAACGAGCTGGAAAGGTCAGGGCTAAGCATCATGTGGGGCTGCCAGCCAAATGGGGCTGGACCACCCCACAGGCTGCCCCACACAGGTGAGGATGACTGGATTGGGGGAGACACCACAGGTGATGAGAGGGGGTTGGAGCCCCCATGAGTCTTGGTCCCACACTCCCCAGCCTGGGTGCTGGGGGCCAGGTGAGTAGATCCTCCAAACTTGGGCTTGCCCTAACCTGCTTGTTCTTGTCCCCTAGGTGTCCTGTTCGCCCGCCGGCCCTCAGCCACCCTGGCACCTGGTGGAGGGAGCACCCAGACCCGTCCGAACCCCATGCCTGCCCCAAACCCCCTGCTCCCAACCTCCTCTCAAAGCCACACTCCCACTAATGCCTCGCCATAAGGCAGATGTGCCCCCACCCCGAAAGCAGCTGGGGGTGTCCAGGGTCTGGGGGGCTGAGCTGTGGGACCTAGCTGGGCCACCAGGGTGGGATGGGGGACCCAAAGGTGCCTCTTGCTGCAATACTGAGCCATGTCCATGCAAGGCTGTGAACACCCACGCAGGCCCTTTTGTCCCTTGTCCGCACGCGTGCCCTCTGACACACACACACACACACACACATATTCCTTCCCAAGGCACCACCCCCAGGTGACCCCCCGTACATCTCCTGCTGCCCTGCTGCCTGGGGGACCCCTGGGCCCTGCATGCTGCATCCCCTACATCCTGCAGCCCCTAACCCACCTCAATGCACGCGCTGCTGCCCCTGTACACGCCTCAGTGCATACACTGCATCCCCTGCACACACCCTTGATGCCCACGTTACCTCTCCACGCACACCCTCCGTGCAGCACGATACTCTGCAGCCCCTGTAAACCGTAGCCCCTATACCCTGCAGCCCCTATATATATACTGCACCCCCTACCCACTGCAGATGCCCCTGCCCAGCCCTCCTGCGCTGCCTGGGCTTGCTGCCCCTGCCCTGAGACACCCCCAGGGTGGTGGCATCTCAGCCCCCCAGGTCCTCAGCTCAGGGGGATCACCCTGGGGGGGGCAAATAATGGGGATATTGGTGGGAATGGTGGGGGTGGAGCTTATTGGGGTGGGGCTGGGGTTGGGGGTTAATGTCAGGGTAGGGGTTGTTGGTGGGGGGAGGGCAGGATGGCCCAGCAGAGCCCCCCCACCACCAAAGACTGCCTGGGTGCCAGGGTCCCCAAACGGGTGACAGGGAGATAGAGGGCACTCCAAACTACCTCGTTGGGGCTGGGCGGGCGCCTCCTCCACCGCTCGTGCCCCAGGGTGCCAAAGCAGGTGAGTGTGGAGCAACACTCACCTCTACCTCAGCGTGGGGGGGCTCGGCGGCGCCGGCCTGTTCCCCGCACTCCCACCGCAGCCGCGTGACTCCGTGTATCTATTAAAGGAAACGAACTTCTGAACCAAACCGGTGCTGAGGGTGGTGTGCAGGGCGTGGTGCCACCCACCAAGCTCCAGGGCCCAGTCTGGAGGTGCAGGACACCCCGGGAGCCTGTGATACCCTGTGGCAACAGCTGTGGTGCCTGAGGTTTCTCAGCCTACCTCATGCTTGCTTCCAGCTCAGTTTCTGGGAGCTCTGAGTTGCAAACAGGTGCCTGCCAGAGGGCTCAGGCATGGGCTGGATCAGACAGGGCACCAACTCCAGCTGTGCCAGCTAAGCTGTGGGGCTGCTTGCCCCCATGAGCCCGGTGGCAGCTCACCCATGGTAGGCATCATATTAGGCTGCCCTGTGCCAGGAAAGGAACATGGCCCTGGAGCTACTGAGACCACGGCCATGGGGCTGTGAGGTTGCACCTGGCGAGATGCCAGCAGTGCTGGGCCAGCCTGGTACGCGAGCAGTGCCCACAGAGGACACAGGTGGCCCTGGTGGAGCTGGGAGGCACACACAGATGTGGGTGGTCACTTGTGCTCCCTTGTACAAACTCAGTGGCATTGCACGCTCACAGCCGTCACACTCACATGCTCACACATGGGCTTCCACACGTGTGCAGCCACCTGCACATTTGAAGAGGCACAGGGGACTCCCGTGGGGACAGGCACTCCAGCAAGAGGCAGCCAGGAAGACAGGTCCCTGGCACCCAAGGGGACAGAAAATCCTGCTTGAGGGTCCTCCCCTGAGGCCAGACTCAGACCCGTGGAGACACCCCGAGCCTCCCGGGGACAGCCACAGTTCCTCAGGTACAACCCCAACCCAGCCCCTCGAGGACACCCCCCAGTCCTTCGGGAACAGCCCCAGTCCCCCAGGGACATCCGCAAGCCAGACTCCCGCCGACATGCCCGTGGAGGATTCCCAGGGCAAGGGGCACCCCCAGCCGTCCGGGGGCAGCGCCAGCCTGCACCCCCGAGCCCACCCGGGCAGCGCTGTCGCTGTCCAGGGTGCTGCAGCAACGCTGCCCGTCCCGGACCCAGCCTCAGGACACGGCGGTGACACGGAGGGTGGGGGTGTCGCGCTGGAGACATGTTGAGGACATGGGGGTGACACAGAACCCTTGCACAGGACCCGTGGTCTGGCGGGTCCATCCCTTGTGGTCTGGCCGCCAGGGTTGGGGGAAGGTTCATGAACAAGATGTGTGTGCATATGCGTGTGTTTGAGGGGGGGAGGGGGTGTTGTGGGTGTATCAAGAAGAGCTGGAGTGGGATTGATGCAGCCTTAATTGGGGTCTTGTGTCCCTTGTCACTGCTGTGAAGTGCTGGCCACAGCTCATCGAGCACCGCAGCCCCAGGGAGCCGGCAGGGCACACGCGGGCCGGCGTCCCCACTCATTACCAAGCTCAGAGGGTGATGTGTGTTTCCATGCTCCCTGGGGAGCTTGCGGACACAGCTGCTGTCACCTGAGTAACCAGCCGTGATTGATGCCTGCTTCCGCATGTCCTGCAGGGACTGTAATTGAGCAGGAGAGAGAAGGCGGAGGATGAGGGGACAATTCAGCCCAGCCGACGGTGCACTGGATCCAGCTTCAGCACTGGGTCGGGAGCACCAGTATAGCCCTGCAGGCTCTAGGGATAGAAATGTAGTCAAAGGCTTCCTCTCATTCTCAAGGAGCAGAGAAGACTCCATGTGTTGGGCAGTGCTATAGCTGCAGCTCCATTCCAAGGCTTGCAAACTGGGTGGGATTCTAAAGGGTGAACGGGGACAGTCCCAAAGCCCCCCAGTGTTTGAAGGAGTGCCTGAATTTCTCACCTCGGGGTGCTGGGTGGTCTGGGACTCTCTAGCACAGGCATTTGTGTATTTGGGGCTTAGCCCATCACGCTGGGCCCCGGTAGCGCCGGTACTCTCTAGGCACAGACCATCGCTGTGTGCACAGCCCCTTCCCCCCCCTGCAGCCCTCGGCCCCTTCTGCAGCCCCTGGGCACTCCTGCTAATGAAGCCATTTCTATTTGTCGCCTTTGTGAAACAAAGCTCAGCTCTTCCCCTCTGAAGATCCCAGTTATTGATCCCTGGGAAGAAAAGGCAGCACACATGGAGCCTCAGCCTTCTCCCGCTGCCCGAGTGCTCTGCACAGCTCCTGCAGGGGATTTGGGGGGGCATTGGGGCTGCTGGGGCAGGGGGCCACCCCACCACTCTTTCCTGCATCCTGGTAGGCCTGCACAATGCTCAGTAGGAACATATCTGTAAGGACAAACATTTTTCAGGGCACGGTGGGTTTAGCTTTCGGCAAAGGGCAATGGGAGGGTTCCCCAAAGCCATCCAGCCCACCTTACCAGCCATGTCAGCCAAGTACCTGCTATTAGCAGATGGTTTTTATCTAGAAGAGTGGCCTGGAACCTTGACTTGGTGTTCCCTGGTGCCTGGGGTATGGCAGTGCGATACCTAACCCCATGTTCATCCTGGCACTGCTGAAGTCATTTGTACATGACGGGGCAGTATCAGGCTGAGCTGTGGGATGCAGGGAATTACATCAGAAGGTGCTTTGAAAATTCACAGAATCACAGAATCATCAGGGCTGGAAGGGACCCCTGGAGATCACCCAGTCCAACCCCTCTGCCAAGGCAGGGTCCCCTGAAGCAGGTGACACAGGAACATGTCCAGGTGGGGTTGGAATGTCTCCAGAGAGGGAGACTCTACAACCACCCTAGGCAGCTGTTCCAGTGCTCTGTCACCCTCAGCATAAAGAAGTCCTTCCTTCTGTTTTAGCTTAGGGCCATTGCTTCTCATCCTGTAACAGGGCACCATGGAAAAGCGTCTGGCATCATCCCCTCTGACACCTGCCTTTGAGATACTTGTGCACATTAATGAGATCCCATCTCAGTCTTTTCTCCAGACTGAACAGGCCCAGCTCCTGCAGTCTCTCCTCAGAAGAAAGATGCTCCAGACCCCAGATCATCTTTGTGGCTTTCACTGGACCCTCTCCAGTAGCTCCTTGATCTTCTTGTGCTGAGGAACCCAGAACCGGACACAGCACTGCAGATGAGGCCTCACCAGGGCTGAGTAGAGGGGCAAGATCACCTTCCTTGACCTGCTGGCCACAGTCTCCATGATGCACCCCAGGATACTTCTTTCTCTGCAGTTGGGAAACCTTCTGGACTTTTTTCCGTGGCAGATGCTGCTACTACGAATTAATTTCATCCCTGTCAGAAATTCGCGTAATTGTGAGTGCCAGCTGAAGGCAGCAGCAGGGCTGGGGTTGGCTGCACCATTCATTAGTGCTTCTCTTCTTCACGAGTGTCACCTGTGACAGTCGATAAAAGAAAGGTGAACGCGGGCAGACAGAGGCCTGGGGGAAAGCCGGCGGCAGCCTCCAGGATTTCAAAGGGCCTGCATCCACACGGATCGCTATATCAATTCCTTTTAATACATCCGAGCGCCTCTTTCCTGGAGGACCACGCCGGAATGAAGCGGCCATCGACTGCACGCCTCCCTCTGCAGTGCAAATCGCCATCGACCGCCCCGCATCCTCTGAGAGGGGCTCCGCTCCCCAAATGCGGCCTCCTCTCCCGTCTCCATGGCAACCGCGGTCCTTAGCAACGCGCCGCCATGGCAACGGCCGGGGCGCGCCGGAAGTGAGGCGCGGCCGCTTCCGCCTGGCACGAAGATGGCGGCGAGCGCTGCGGAGCTGCGGCGGTTGCAGTGGCGGCTGGAGGAGCTGGAGCAGCGCGTCGGCCTCGGCGGCGGAGGCTGCGGGCCGCGAAAGGTGCCGGGGGGGAGCTGCGGAGAGCGGCCGGGGGCCGTTTGGCGCGGCCCGGCGGGGTCTGGGGTGCCGCGGCCCGGCGGGGCCTGACAGCCCCGTCCCCTCCCTCTGTGCCTCTGCAGGTGGCGGACGAGCTGGTGAAGGTGCAGGTGGCGCTGAGCAATATCGCCGGCAAGAGGGAGAGGATCAAAATCCTGTTTAAGAAAAGTGAGCGGGTCTTGCGGAAGGGGAGGAATCGCGAAGGGCGGAATGGGGGGGGGGCTTTAAACCATTTCGCTGCTGTGAACAAAAGCACCTTCCCCTTCCCCACACCTGTTTATTTTGGGCCGTTACTTCAGTTTGTTTGGCACAGAAGTAAGTAACTGAGAGAGGTTTTTGTGCTCGCGGTCCTCCAGCTCAGCAGTCGGGGGTGGGAAACGGATCGCTGGAGCCTCTTATTTGCTCCATGTCCGTCTGCCCGTGTCAGCGCCAGGATTTGCTCTACCGGAAATGCAGCCCCTGAAGGTTCTTGGAGCGTGAGCTCCTGACACGAATTCTTGCACATTTGGACTTCTTAGGCGTGGTGAAGTAGCTCTGCCCTCTATGTGTGGTGGGAGCAATAAGGTTCACACTCAGCGGGCAGATTTGGGGTGCTGCCTCCAAACTGGGGGGTGCTTTGTCCTGCAGAGCTGCCTCTTGGCCAGGTTTTGCTGTGTTTTGCCACAGGAGGGGCAGGGAGGGTCGCTGTGGTCCGAGTCTGCAGTGTCTGCTCAGTAGGAAAGCATAAACCACGTATTTGTGGGTGATTTTAAGGACCAGGGTGGGGGGCTGATGACTGGTATTGTCCTGAGGGTGGGAGGAAGCAGATTTCACTCACCTTCAGCAATTGTTATCCAGACAAAAAGCAATATTTGCAGTTGTCCCTAACACAGTGGTTTCCTGGCTTGAGCCGTTTATCAGTTGTTGGTCACATTGCTCCAAAGTCACATAGAAATGAATGAATCTGGAAAAAAAAAAGGCAGCTGAGTGAGCAGTGTTTGCACAGTAATCTGATACGTAGCATGGAGGGGAAGTTGCCCTTGTGAATGCCATAACATCTTCTCTGGTTTTTGTCTCCAAACCTGTTTATCCCTCCAGTTGAAGATGTAATAAAATACCTTGACCCCCAGTACATTGATAGGATGGCTGTTCCAGACGCTATGAAGCTGCAGTTCATCTTGGCAGGTATGGCATGAAACGGGGGGAAACAGGAGGCTTTTGTAGCACTGCGAAAAAAGCGTCCTTTGCCTAAGATGGATCGGGATGGATTTCTTTTCTTCAGTTGTAAAGACAGGGCACGGCACGCCCCGTAGAGGTATCAGAGAGATGGTCTGTACAGTATGTCTGTCACCCTCAGTGCTCTCTCTTGTGCACACCCACGCTGCAGTTTTATCAGCTCTGATCTCTCCCATATTGATCATTCACTTTAGCCCCAAATTAATCGAAGGCTAGTAAGAAAAGCTGGAGCTAGAATGGTTTTCTCACCTCACTTCCAATATTCTCCAGGCTGTGACAAAAACAGAGGACATTTGGGTATAGTTCAACTCCACCTAGCCTTGTCCTCTTTTGACCCAAGGAATTTGATCAACCTGTGATGGTACAGTCTGTGAATGGAATTTCACAGAATCATGGAATGTTAAGGGAGTGGAAGTGACCTTAAGGACCATCCATTCCCAGCCCACCCTGCTGTAGACAGGGGCACCTCCCCAGCTAGACCAGGTTGCTCAGACCCCCATCAACTTGGTGTTGAGCACTGCCAGGGATTGAGCATCCACAACTTCCTGGGCAATCTGTGCCATTGTCTCACCACCCTCACAGTAAAGAATTTCTTCCTAATATCCAGCCTAAATTTCCCCTCTTTCAATTTGTACCCATTACTCCTTGGCCTGTTGTTACAACTTGGTGGAGATTGTCCTGTATAAAATTGGTGTGAATCAAGACCCAGGGATGAGCAGCATGAAAATGTAAATAAAATCATGAAGATGCCCCTTTCTGTAAGGACAGATCAGCTGGAAAAGTTATCACTATTTGTGAAAAGTCAAAGCAGTGTTTTGTGTTTACTGATGTTGCTTCTTGTCCCCCCCCGCCCCCCAACCAGAGGAACAGGCTATTCCTGCCCGTGCAGCCCTTCTGGAACAGGTGAAGAACCTCCAGCCCATCTTGGACAGCACCAGTATCCAAGGTATGCACATTCTTCTGCAAGCTGGAGCTGCAAATGCCACCTGCTGAGCTGTGGCCTGTCCTGCTTGCTTCCTTTTCTCTTGAGCCTGAGACTAGAGAAGAGGACAGCTTAGTGGTGTGAGAGTAAACTGGATACAGACTTGGTCTGCTCCTGCGTCATGCTGCTCTAGCCTCCCTTGCAAGGTCAAGGAGGTGATAGAGGAGCTTGTGAAGCAGGCTGGAGACAGCAGTGTGGCAGAGAGGGTGGAGCCTGGCAGGTCATTCCTTCCTGTGAGCTCTTTTACATCCAGAACATCCCTGTTCCTGGCATAGACAGGGATGCCTTTTCAGCTGCCATCCAAGTGGTTTACTGTGATGCTGTTCTTGAGCAGCCCTCGCTGTGGGCATCCCTGAGCTCGTGCCATGTGCAGGGTAGTTAAGTAGTTTTTTTAATCCTACATGAGGTTTATCTGTAGCGTGGGGCACTTGCACTCAGTGAGTGCAGTTCTGCCATGCTGTGCTCATGGAGGAGGACTGGCCTTTATTTTGGGAACCATACCCATGTGCTGTAAAACAGCCCAAACTGATTTCTCCTTTGTGCTTCCAGCGGTTCCTGACCATGCAGCCAAACTGCAGCGGCTCTCTCAGATCCACATACAGCAGCAGGTACCGTGAATATTCCTATCAGTATTGACTAGAAGGGCATAGGAACCTTTTGCCAGTGGCTGTACTGATACCCCTGTATTTGCAATTGCTTGAATTGCTCATTTATGGCAGTTTTTTGCAATCAGAATATGCATACTACAGTCTTAAAGCAGTTTAAGTACTCCAAGGGGGGAAGAGGAGCCAGGATTTCTGTCAACCAAGTCCAGGTTGGGAATTTGCCTACCATAACCCTGCTCAAACAGAACTTCCAGTGACACGTAGTAAGCCACAGTGGGTTTAACCATCCTGAATTCCCCCTTTTACCGAGACGCTGAGGTGGAGCATTGCACTCTTCCAGTGTTCCTAGTCTCTGGAACGTTGTTGACACTGTCACCCTGTCCCTTCACCCTTTCCCTCCCTGTACGGGCACTCCTGGAGCTGGCAGTGAGTAGCCTGGCCAGTTCTTAATGGTCTCTTTCAGCATTTTGCTGTGAGTTCCTGTTGTGGGGCAAGCAAAGCCTGGATACTGAGGAGAGGCAGGAAGCAGTGCAAGCCTAGGGGCTTTGGTGCTTCATGGCACCAGTGTTTGTGACCTTTCTCTAGATTGTGGAAACCTGTTCAGCTGCAGTGAGCGCCCACAGCCAGGGCCTGAGCACTGGTCTCAGTGCTGGCCTTGGGTGAGTTTCCTGCCATGCTGTCAGGGACTGGGAAAGGTAGCTGTCCTTCACCTTATTTGTTGCTCATGCACTGTGGCTCCCCTCTTCGCAGGAGAAGCGCCATGATCTCACTGACAGTGTCAAGACACTCCTTGAGGACTACAACAAAATGGTATCCTTTGAGCTTTGGGCCTGGAACAGCTGAATGGACCCCTTCCCCCTGCACTGATCCTGGGGGATCTCCAACCCTGGGTTTAACAGACTTTCTGATGTGGTGACACCTGTGTCCCTCTCCTGGCTGCCTAGGATCCTAGTGCTGAGGCACATCCCAAAACCACAGTGGGTGGGGAAGCTGTGTAGAAAGCCCTTGCACGGCAGTGGTAGACGGTGTTCACAAGTGCCTCCTGGTCTCCCATGGGTGTTTGGTGCTGTGCGGTGGCTCAGCCACTGGGTGGTTTGAATCTATGCAGGCTTTCAACAACCTGGTGCCCTGGGCCTCTCCCAAGGAATCAGGATTGTAATGGTGCTGTCAGGATGCTCTGACCTTGGTTTCTTCCTCGCAGTTTCCACATTACTTTCCTTAAGTGTCGTGTCCAGACCCTGCTTCTCTCCAAGCAGTTTGTGCAGTGGAATGAAATCCTGACACGTCTGGAAGCAGCCAAGCAAGCGAAGCCTGTGGCAGAGTGATGGCAGAGCTGGAGCGTGGCGTGCCCAGGGCCCCTGTGGCACAGCTTGCATCCCGCTGGTCCCAGCTCTTTCCTGCTTGGTGCGAGCATGCCAGAGTGACTCGGCAGGATCCTGAGGCACCCAGCTCTGCACAGAACTGTGCCAGCCTCCAGCGGAAGCCACACTGCTCCTTAATCTGACACTGTTCAGAAGTCTTGCACTTCTCTGAAATGTATCTCCGTTTTAACGTATTTTTAAACCCCTTTCTGTTCTTACTGTGGGCCATAATAAAGTCCTGGAACGCTAACTGGATTGTGTGTCTCTCCCTGGGTGTGAGGACTGCTCCTGGCACAGACTGGGGCGTTTTTCCCCAGGCAGTGATCTCCTGGCAGCCTCCAGGAAATGGCCAGTGGCTCCTTTCAGCCTTGGGCCAGGGGCAGGTAAATTCCTTCCAGTCCCCCAGTCTTCTGTAGACTGTGCCCCACACTCTTCCTGTTTGTGTGAGTTGCCTGTGCCCAGGGGAATCTGGTCTCATGGAGCTTTTCTGCCTTGCCATTCTCCCATCTCTGTGCTGAGAGGAGGCAGCGGCTTTTGCCTTTATCTTGCCTCTGCTTTCCTGAGGCTGCTGCAAGCCAAAGCCCGTGCCGGCTCTTTCCCTTTTCAGAGAGGGGCACAAGCCGTGCCTTGCCTGGTCTGGCCGTAGCCTGGAGTTTCCAAGGCCGTGCTTTTGCAAGGGTCTCAAACCCTTCAGGTTGGTGAGACACTGGCCAGCTGAGTATGACCTGGGAGTCCTGCAGGAATGGGGCAGAATCCCCACAGGAAATCCAGAAGAGCTTGCCGGTCCCTGTACCCTCCCTGGTCAGCAACCTCGCTGGTTGTCAAACCACAGTGGAGCTGCAGGCCTGCGGAAAACCTCCGCTTCCTCCAGCTGCCTGGGGCGCTCGGGCTCGGGTGGGCGCACAGGGAGAGAGTGGCTGTGCTCGGTGTCATGGAGAGCGGGATGCGCCGGCGGGAGCGGGAGCGGGAGCTGCCCCGGCCCCGCCCCTTCACCCGGGACCGCCCGGTGGGCGTGCCCCGAGGATCGCCCCGCCCACTGGCTCAGGTGATCGATGGGGCGTGGCCCCGGTGCCGAGCCCCGCCCACCCGCCTCGCGCTTGCGCGCGCCGCCCCTCAGCCGCCATCTTGTGTCGAAGGGCGCGCTGAGGCGGCCGCAGGTGAGCGAAGGTCCCGCACGCCCCACACCCCACCGGCGCATCCCCGAGTCCCACCGCGGCATTCCCGCATCTCACCGCGGCGGCCCGGCTCCCCCCGGACCGGGGCCCGGCCTCCCGGGCCCCCAGGCACCGATGGCGGCGGTGGCCGTGAGGGGGTGAGGGCCTCGTGTGCTCCCCGGGTTCGGAGCGGGGGCTCCGCGCTGCCGTGTCCCTGAGGAGGATGGGGTGCGGGGTGCTGGGTCTGGGTGCAGCGGGACTCAGGAGCCTGCGGGTAGCAAAGTACTGCGACCTTCAGCATCTCGGGCTGTGCGGTGGGGACGTGGAGTGCCCTGCACAGGTCAGGCAGACTTAGGTCAGGACGGCACCTCCGTCGGCAGAGACCGCAGCTGTGAGACCTGACCTTTCTGTCTTGCCCTGGAGGAAACCTTTTTTTTGTTCCTGTAACTCCTGGCTTGCCATCTCCCTTGTGACATGCAGTGTTTTACTCTCAGCTGGGCTGGCCAGGCCCCCATGAGCCTGTTTCTGTGACACGAGGTGCTGCATGTAAACTACTTGAATTCATCCTGTGCATGTTCTGGTGCAGCTGTGGCCAGCATCCCCCGAGTTCTGGTCTCAGTCACCCCAGCTCACTTGTTTCTTCTGTCTTCTCTTGAGATACAGCAGTGTTTTTTCTGTCACGATACAGCTGTGTTTTCTATGTCATGATGCAGCACTGGTTTTTTCTATGTCACGATATAGCAGTGGTTTTTACATCACCCTGTTTATGCTCACAACACTTACGCTGTTTTTTTCACAGCCTGCCTGTCAAGGCTCAGGCTGCCCTGTGGTAACATTCATACTGTAGGTATGTCCTCTATGAGGACTGGGCTAATCTTTTGGTTATGCCTTTCCAGGATTCCCAACTCTTGATAGCTCTGAGTGCCCTTCAGAGGAAAGGTTGTAGCTAACTGTGGTGAGAATTTCTTTGTGCAGCAATTACAGTGAGCTGGGTGTTCATGGATCTGTTTTTCTTTTCAGCACTGCAGAATGGAGAACTATAAGAAGACCAAGATCGTGGAGAAACCTTGTCCTCTTCCTTTCACTGACCTGCCCGCTGATATTATTGAAATGAAGGTGAAGGATGGGAGCAAAATTAGGAATCTGATGGGCTATGCCATGAGCAAGATGGAGCAGGACTCGGTGAGGCAGATTCTTTTCACTGGCTCGGGCAAGGCCGTCAGCAAGACCATCACCTGTGTGGAAATCATGAAACGAAGGCTCAAGGAGCTGCACCAGATCACCAAAGTGCTCTTCAAACAGATCGAAGAAATCTGGGAACCTATTGTGCCTGAGGCAGGCCTGGATGCCTTGACAGTGAAGAGAAACATTCCTGCCATATGTGTCCTACTCAGCAAAGACGCCCTGGATCCCCAGGAGCCGGGGTACCAGGCTCCAGGATCTTTCGATGCCTTCTGGGCTGAGACGCTGAAAGCAGAATCGCAGGGCCAGATGAAGAGGAAGCAGGGCGGAGGCCGGGGGGCTGGCAGCACAGGGAAGCACCCTCGCTCCACCGGGGGAATGCCGGGGGGGCCCTGAGGCAGCGGCACGGCGCGCGGTTTGGGGGAGCTGCGGAAACCAGCCCGGGGCTGTGGCTGCACAGCTGCTGCTGCACACGGGGGCTCGCAGAGGTGTGAGGGGAGGGCAGGAGGAGCGGACTGTTGTAACTGGGTGTGATCGTAGCTGTCTGAAAATGTGCTTTGACAAGTTCCCTTGGCAGAGGCTGCCACGCTGTACTCCTTAGGGGCTCGTGGAAGATGGGAATTGCCTCTGCTTGAGCAAGAACTGTTGGTGTGCTGTCAGTGAGCCCCAGCAAAGGGCTGCTGCTCCAGCGAAGTTTCAGGTGCCCGGGGGTGCAGCAGCCCAGGCAGCAGGACAGACGCCTGCCTGTGTGCCAGGTGCAGGTTGCTCTGACCGGTACAAAGGGGAGACAGGACCTGATGTGGAATCCCTCAGCAGCTGCCAGCATCACCTGGGCTCATGAGCATACAGACAGCAGGGCACAGAGCTGGGCCAGCCATTTCTGTGCCTGAAGAGTCCTTCTGCTGAGCCTGTCCAGGGGGGTTGGATGTAGGATGTAGCTCTGTCTGGCATTGTGTGCACGTAGCTGCCTTTGGCTCGGCAGAGCTGGTGGTCACGGCTCTCTCTCTCTGAACAGGCAGCAGTCAACTTGCGTTGTAACCAGCCTAAAATCTTGTGGCTCTGTGGCTGTCCTGGGGTGGTGGTAATGGGAAGCTCCAGAGGATCACGTTCTTTCCCTTTTCTGCTCCTTGATAATGCACAAAGATGGCTTTAAAATAAAGGTGTAACTTCATGTAACTTGGAAATTTGTCATGTCTTCCTCATCCCACTGGAGGTCACCCTGTAAGCATTGGTGGTGGGGCTGCGGCTGCTGGCGGAAGCTCTGCTCTTCCAGCCCTTCTGCTGCTCTGCATTTGTTCGTCTCGTGACTGTAAATGGACACTGATCCAAGGGGAGGTTAATATCCAAATATTAACCTCCTTTCACATCCAGTATAGATCAAGGTTGTGGGTTTTTTCTGTGAAGCTTTTTGCTAATTTTTTTTCCCTCTTATAAAATGGCTGGAACTGCAGCCTCAAAAAGACGTGCTGAACTCTGCTGAGTGAGGCAAAGGACAGATCATCTTTTCTTGTGCGGTAGCTTCCCTTCTGGAGCAGGTCTGGTAAGTAATTCTGGGCAGGAGAGAAGGGCTGTTCCTGTGACAAGCCGAGCTCTCGCCTGAACAACCCCAGCTCAGACGATGTCCCGAGCACTCTCTGTCCTACACGCTCTTCCCGTGTTCCTGCATGTGTAGTGAGCTCCAGCTGGACCCAGCACTCTGCGCTGGCAGTTAAAGGGTAACAATACAAGCGTTGAAAGTAATGCCTTAAATTATTAGCTTTTATATTTTTCAGATCTTGTACTGCATTAGTGTATAACTCTGAACTCCATATAGAGTGTTAGTATGCTCTCTTCACATTTTTGTCAGACAAAACAATCCTTCCAGGCCTGAGAACCAAGGACACTTAGTATCTGCCTCAGGCCCTGAAATGTATAAACAAAAGTGAATCGGGATGGGAAGAGGCAAACTGCGGGAATATGGCTTCATTACCTCTGATAACCTCTGATATACAAATAGACCAAACTTGTATCCGTCTGAGAAACTCGTGACCGTCGTCCATCTTGGGTGTAGCCTCTGCGAGGCTGTTGCACTGCCCAAGGTGTATCTATTGAAGGCCTTTAATAAATACCTACTTTATTCTTTTAACTGTCTAGCCTCTGTTCCAGGTAGCCACTCCAAGGCATCAAAAGAAGAGATTTTACCTAAGTGAGGGGGAGCAGGAGAGGTGCGGTGTGTTGCCCGTGCAGCCCGATGCCTTCAGAGAAGACTCCACCTGCCTGCGCGGCGCACAGACACCTGCCTCGCATCCAAACGAGCGCCCAGTGAGCCGGGACTGTGCCGGGCTTACACGCCTCCTCCTCTCCTTCTGGAGGTCTCGCTGCTTCCTGCCCCCCTACCTGGAGGTAGTCACGGAAACGCTTGGACCCGTCCTACTGTGCCAGCACATGTGAGTCCTGGGGATGGGGCAGAGTTAATCTGTTTTATCTTCGTGCTGTTCCCAGCTGCTGCTCCCTTACATCTAAGGAGGAGACTTCTTGACTAATTAGCAGATTAGCTGTAAATGCCAAGGAAGATGCTCAAGTGTCTGATCAGATGGCTTCTGACATTTCAACTGGCAATGTGTCTGTGTTTACTCAAAACACCCTCTTAGTAGAGAGCCGAAAGCCAGGTCCTCAGGCAGCCTGTGTAACCCTCCCTCATGGCAGTGGCACGTTTAAAGCTGCCTCATCAAAGCTGCAAAGTAAATGTTATTTTTGTTTCACTGGAAGTTATCCTGAGCTGACTTGGTGGCTCTCCTTTCAGGACTGAGCTTTACCCGACCATCACACCTGTGGGTTCAGGTCAGCTGGGAGTGACCAGCTCCCTTACAGCTCTGCCCTTCATCCATCCTTCATCCAGCTGCCTCTTCTCCCATGAAGACACACCATGTGGGGATGCCTGGCTGCCACAAACTCCAGTGTCACTGGTGTGCATCTGTGTCACCACGCATACGTGTGTCCTGGATGTGGCTTTTCAGAGCAATTGCAGGTGCCGATCCCTGCAGGTCTCCAGGAACCACCCCAAGGGTCCCTCTTCCTGTCTCCCAGACATCTCCTTTGGGTGCCGGATCTGTGTCCTTCACCAGGAGTACCCACCCTTTGGGGTGATGTCCCACACGAGGGTGTCTCTGGCTCCAATGCCCATATGGAAGCTGGCAGCTATGCACAGAGTCATGCTGCCCTGTACCTCAGCTTCCCCACCGACAGGACAGGGAGAGGCCAGCTGTGCCGGTGAGGCTGATCTTGTTTGAATTCCCAGGTCCTGACTGTCCCTAGATGTGCTCTTCCCTCCTGTCCTTGGGTTATGATGGGGTCTAAGCCCACCCCTGCTTGCCTGTAGCTCTTGCGACCTGGGAAGGACTCCAGCCCAGCCCTGGCAAGTCCTCAGCATCCTCAAGCCCCGATGTGTGTGGGACCAGGTGCACGTGTGCTCGTGTGTGTGTTTGTGCGTGTGCACACGAGTGCGCAGGGGCTGGCAGCAGCAGGGAGAGCCGGGCGGTGGCCCCCGGGCAGCACACGAGGGCAGCACACGAGGGCAGGCGCAGCAGGACGCAGGCAGGGCTGCGCCAGCAGCAGCGGGAGGGCAGCACCGGGGGCAGTACTGGGGAAAGCACCAAGGGCGGTACCGGAGGCAGAACTGGGGGGAGTACCGGTGGCGGTACCGGTGACAGTACCGGTGACAGTACCGGGGCAGTACTGGAGGCAGTACAGGCAGCACCCAGGGCAGTACCGCTTGCAGCACTGGGGTAGTACCGGTGGCAGTACCGGCGGCAGTACCGTGGGCAGTACCGGGAGAGTACCGGTGACGGTACCAGGGCAGTATTGAGGCAGTACCGGGGATAGTGTCGGGGGTAGTACCAGTGACAGTACCGGGGCAGTACTGGTGACAGCACCGGGGCAGCACCGGGGCAGTACCGGTGACAGTACCGGGGCAGTACTGGTGACAGTACCGGGGCAGTACCGGTGGCAGTACCGGGACAGTGAAGGTGGCGG
>VZTG01001216.1:1320483-1403205 GCA_013397845.1 Melanocharis versteri
GCCGGGCGAGGGGGCGTGTCCCGAGCCGGGCGCTCGGCCAATGGTAGGCGGCGGGCGGAGGGAGTGGCCAATGGCGGGGCGGGGGCGGGGCGGCAGCAGGGNGACCCCGGTAAAAAGCACAACGGGGGCTGCCCTGAGCCCCCACCTGCAGCCCCCGGCCCCGTTCTGGATGCGGGACCTCGCAGCGGGGTCCCGCCGGCAGGAGAAGGAGTTGGAGGATGGAGAGGGGATCCGAGCGGGGCCAGGGCTGTCCGGAGTCACCCGGGAGTGCACGGGGAGGAGCGTTTGGGCCGGGACGAGGCGATGGGTCTCCCACTGGGGACACCTCCAGCTTGGTGGCCCACGCAGGGGATGAGGGGCAAAGCCAAGGCTGGAAAGGAATGCTGGAAGTGTCCCCCAAACAGCATCTGACCTGGGAGCTGCTGCAGCCTTCGAACTCCAGCGGAGCGCCGTGGGCCCTGGAGTCGCTGTCCCCTGGCACCTCCACAGCCCACCCTGAGGGGCTGGCACAGTCTGTCCCTGCATGCCCATGGTGACGGTGACTTTCTCTCTTCCAGGTGTTGGAGGGAGAACAGTGATCCCCTTGTCTTCACTGCCCTGCCGGAGGAGGGGAAGCCGAGGGAAAGCTTCCCTGTGGTGTGGTGCAGCCCCGGCCACAGCTGTGAGCGGCCAAACTGACGGGGTGACACTGTCCTGCTGCCGGCCTGGCCCCATCCCCATCCCACCGCCAGCACCACGGCCCTCCCCTCTGTCCCCTGCCAATGCCAGCAGGTGGAGGCTGCACACTCGATCACTGCCCTGGCCTCCCAAGTGTGAGACCGAGCTGTGGGTCCCACCGATTCCTGCGGGACAGTGGCCATGGCGGCTGCTCTCTCCACTGGAGCGATCGTGGCAATTTCTTTTAACTGTGTCATCGCGTTGCTCATCATCATCCTCTTCCTCATCCTCTGCAAAGCCTGCAGGACCCCCTCATGTCCCAAGAAGACCCCGGCTTCTGATGTGGATGAGTCAAGGAATGAAGAGAAGTACCTGCTGCATCCCTGATCTATCCGGGGACTTGGGTATCCAGCTGTGCCAAAGGAGCTCTGCCAGACTGGATGCCTGTGCTGCGACTGGAGTGCTGGACCAGGCACGAGGGGACACCCAACTGCTCGCAGGGGCTGTGACAGGGAGCACAGTCCTTTGCCTTTGTGGTTTTGGTGTGTGAAGTTCTGCGAATGCCCACAGTGATGATGGGGATAGACAACTGATGGGGATATGCCACAGGGATAGTCATGCCTGTCCCGGAGGCCAGTGAGCACAGCAGGAGCCCTGCCTTCAAGTGCACCCCGTGTTTGGGAAGAGCTTGTGGGCTCCTCTCTGGTGCTCGTGGCCTGGGACACTGCAGACCTGAGCAAAGCCGGTTGTGGGCCTGGAGAGGGGAGGCAGCAGGACTGGCACAAGTGCCTCTACCCGAGGAGGCTGGCTGCCCCATGGCAGGGTGTGCCCAGGGGAACCCGAGCAGCCCCAGCCCTGCTGGCAGAGCAGGGTGTTACCAGTCCAGATGTTCGGGGGTGGCCCCGGGTGCCATGTGCCCTCAGCCTCAGGTGGGCATTTGGCACGTGTCTGCCCAAGCAGCAGGTTTAATGAGGCGCAAGAGGGCCTGCATGGTCTGCCTGATCATCCCCAGCCTGTGTGTCAGTCCCCTCCAGCATTAGCACTAACTCTGCTAGGCAAACCACCCTCCTCCTCGCTGGGTGCGTGTCCCTGCCCTCCCTCCTGCCTGCTCCCAGCCGAGGCCAGCCAGTGGGACTTGACCCACCTGTGAGCAGCAGACGTGCCCTTGCTGGCACCCCCGATCCCACTGAGAGCAGCCTGGTGTGGCTTTTTCCCGGGGAGGTGGGAGACATGGGGAGACGAGGGTGCCTGGACAAAAAGCTTTGAAGGTTCTTTGACCCTGCCTGTTCCCTGGGGATCACAGTGGCTCTGTGGGGAGGGATGCTGCCATCTGGCTTGTCTGCAAGCCTGGCAGATGCATCCCCTGCCCTGCCAGTGGGTGCTGTGGGTTTTGGAGGGCTCTGCCTTGCCTTTCCTAGAGCTGAGCAATAGCCACGGTCACCGCTGGCACGGCCACTGCAATAAGGGGACAGAAGGGTGGGGTGGGAGGGATGCCAGCCAGGGCTCCTGCACAGGCTTGGCCAGGCCTGGCAGAGCCTGCGGCTCCTCCCCGTGTCAGGTGTAGCAAACACATCCCTTTGCAGCCTTGTTTTTACTAGACTAATAAAGAGATTGTAGGACCCACAGTTGTGTCTCTGAGCTCTACCCCGTGCCTGGAAACTTCGGGGGGATGTGGCATGTCCTGCCATCCCGCAGGGCTGAGGATTGGCTGCCCCAGGGCAGGGGGCTGATGTGTCTGGAGGACTGTGGGTGGTTTGCTCAGGGATGGTGATAAGGAAGGGCTCATGTCCACATCCATCCATGGCTTTTAAATGCTGGGTGAAACCTGACTGGGTGTTTCCTGCCTGCCTGCCTGGCCTGGGGGCATGTAGGAGTCAGCAGGGAACATTCCCCAGCCTCTGTGCCAGAGGCACAGCGGAGTTTCCAAGCTGTGGCCTTACTTTACAAGGATGCTCGTGGGAGACCGGCCAGCTGAGCATATGGAGGACACCTGCCAGCACACCTGTCTGGTGGCTCTGGTCCCCAGCCCGGGGAGCTGTGCACAAGGATCTGGTGGTGACAGCCGCCGCTCATCAGCATGCTGCGAGGCCACTGCTGCTCCTGCTGCCACCGCAGCCACGTAGCAGCTGATCCTCTGCTGCACACAGAGTGGTGGAAGGCTCAGCAAACCCCACTGCCCAGCAGTTCCCGCAGGCACCAGCTGGGCAGAGGCACCCCAGCCCCACGCTGAGGCCCCTGGGGAGAGGGGAGCTGTGAGCCTCCCACAGCTGGTGACTGGCAGCTGCTGCCATGTACTGTCTGGAGGCATGGAATGTCTCTCTCCCACAGTCCTGGGGCACCAGGCCAGGTTTCCAGGCACCCTCTGGCTTAGGCTGCCACCCGAAAATCCAGGTGTGGCATGCCATTTGACTTGCACAAATGCCTGGGGGAGCTACAGCTCAGAGCTCAGTCTCTCTGGCCACCACTCACAGTGGGACTGGCTGCCACAAAACTGCAGCCCTGAGGTTTTCCTAGGCCCCCTCCTGCCCTCCATAGGGCTCCCATCTGGTGCAAGCCAAGGCTGGGGAAAGCCAAGGGCCATGTGGCTCTGGAGGGCCAAGCATGGTGAGATTTGCCTAACCCTGGACATGACTGCACACCACAGCTCTCCCAGCACCTCCGTTTATTTGTCCGGGCACAGAGGCAAAGTGTTCCTGCTGTGCAAAAAGTGGGCAGCAGAGGCCCGTGGCTTGCATGCCAAGCAGCCACCAATCAAAGCCGAGCTTGTTTGGCCAGAGGCTGCCCACAGAGTCATCATTCCCCCTGCTCACTTCTCTTCCTTGCTCCCTGGCTCTCTCACCAGGCTAAGCAGCTTCTCCAGCTTTGCTATTTCCACCTCAGGACCTTTCTTCACCTCCTGGCCTTTCTTCTCCTGCAAAGAGACGAGGCAGGATAGAACTGTGAGCAGGGAGGACAGCAGGGATGAGGAGGGGTCCAACACAGGGAGGGCTGCTGGAATGCTGTGTCTAAGCTCTCACCCCCCACTGGAGGCTGATCCACACAGGGATGCACCTGCCCATCCTCGTATTTCAAGCCCAAGGTGCCATGAGATGTGTGAAAGCTCCATTGAGCTGGGAAAGGACACTAATGAAGTGTTTGGATGGGAATGGAAGTGGATCTGTTGATCCACAGTGACTCAAAGCCTCTTCTGCCTCTCTCTTCCTAGACCTTCTTAGCCCCATGGGACTGGACCACCCTCTAAGCTATTCCCCCAAGCTGTGGGTAGGTGCCAGGCAAGCAAGAGTGCTAGGGCACTGACAGCAGTGCAGCTGTCCAAACCTCCCCAAAACAGCCTCACCATGCCCATCTCGTGCAGGTGCTCCTGGGCAGAGGTAGCCACAGGAGCAGGGATCATCCCTTTTGCACACAAATGGCTTTTCCCAGGAGGGCAGCTGGGTGCTGAGAGTCCCTAATCTGGTGGGGAGAAGTGAGTCAGGCCTCCCAGGTGTGCTGTGAACTCCTCCCTGAGGCTCTCCTGTGCCTGGACACACCATGGCACCCCACGGGACAGCCCTGTACCTCACTGCACACTTCTGTGCCAGCCCTGATGCACATCCCAGCATGGGCAAGGAGGACAGCACTTCCCACACTCCCCTAGCACCTGTCCCAAGCATCCCAGGGGCTCCCTGCCTGAGTGCTAAAGCAAACTACCAGTATCTTGAGAGAAATCTCATACCACAAAGGAAAGAACCTGCCCAGTTCAGCCCTCACTTTCTGGGAGCAGCAGGAGCTTCTGAGGCCTGGCAGAGGATGGTGTCCCTGCTGAAGGCACAAATACCACTCAGTGCTTTGGGCAGAACATGTTTCTGCTGTGCTGTGGGCTGCAGCATTGCTCTGAACAGAGTTCTGGCACTTTGGGAAAGTGATTAACTGGGCTTAGGCTCTCCAGGTTCACATCATGTCAGACACAGCTGCAGCAGAGGTATTTTCCAAGCTACACCAAGTCCACCAAGCCCTCCTGCAGCTGAGCATCTACACCAGGGGATTTCTCCAAAACAGCATCCCCACAGTCATCACTTCCATCACTAAGTACTGCCTTTCCACCACAGCCTTCCTGTTTGCCAGCCTGCTGGATCTCACCTTGCCTCTGGATTTGGTGGGATACCCCTGATTTGGGGCTGGGGAGCTCCTCTGTGCACAGCATGGCTCTGGGCACCCCAGAAAGCAGCTGCCAAGCACAGGTGAGCAGGAGGGCTGGCACAGTCTGGCAGGTGGGCTCAGGAGAGGTGGCAGCGGGCCTCCAACACTGCAGCAGAGCAGAGGGAAAGGAACATCCCTGACCACGCTTGGAGGCAGCCGGCAGGAAGCTGCTGCTCTGGCTCTTCTTGGCATCCCCAAAGCACAGTCTCTGCTCTCCGTGCTCTCAGACGGCCAGGGGAGCAGCACTCAGCATCGGAGGAAGGACGCTGCCAGCTTTCCTCTCTCCCCACTTAGAAGAGATCAATTCTCCTCCCGCTGAACCCGCCCCGCTAATGGCCGCGGGTGCAGCAATTACAAACACACACCTTCCCTTCAGCGCCGAAGAGATGCCAGCGCACAACACGGAGAAAGTTGCTAGCCCGCATGGATCTCGCTGTGCTTCTCTAGCAAACATGGGCATTGCTGAGTGATGACAACGCGCAAAGAAGTCCCCGGGGAATCCCCGTGTCCTCCCTCATCCCAGCCCAGCACAACCTCGACGGAACAGAGGTTTCCTAAGCTGCTGGAGGACACTGCTGAGATGAAAACAGTCCTGGGTGAAGGATGGGGACAGGGATATTTGGAAAGCCCTCTGCTCTCAAGAAGACAGCCCCACTGCTGTTCTGAGCACTGGGATGAGCCCAGGTTGTTTTATTTACTGAGTCCATCGACTGCATGCTGGGACAGTGCTGGTTTGTATTAATGCCAACAGGTGAGCAGCGCCCTTCGTGGCTCTGGTCTGGGCACTGGGAGTGATGTCTGTAGTAGTGGCCCACACCACAGCAGAACACCTCTCTGAGTGAGAGCCCTGGGATAAACACAGCTGCTCGAGGTATTTCAGGACTTAGCTATTTCTGCAGAAAAGCTGCTTTGCTGTCTGACAGAATTCAAACCCCTCCCTTCGACACTCTGTGTCACACACAGCACCACACAAAGGCCCTCAGGACAGGCAAAAGAGGCAACTGCTTTGCTCAAATGGGAAGAGAAGATGCTGAGGCCACCTCCCATCAATCCATCTCCATCCCAAGTCCTTTGATCTCTCCACTGATAGGGTCAGGGAGAGACTCTGGCTGATGTCCTCCAGGCCCATGGGAACTCTAAGACTTGCTGAATTCACCAGCCTCCAGGCAAGGCTCAGCTCCTGGTACCAAACTGTCCCTAAACTTTTACTTTCACACTGGCTCAGCTCCTGGTACCAAACTGTCCCTAAACTTTGACTTTCACACTGGCTCAGCTCCTTTGGTGCTTCTGAGCACGCTGCAACAAAGCCACACACAAGCCTGTAATGAGCCATAACTGAACCAGAGCCCTAATTTAACGCCACATAACCAAGCAAGCAAGATGACACAGGGAATGAAAATTACAATGTCCTTTTGGGGGCACTGGAATGGAAAGTTTCCCTTTATTCTGCCATCTGCTTCTCCCAGGGCACTTGTGCTTGTGAGCTGTCTAGGCCGCTGATGGCACCAGCACAGCACTGTGGGATCTGCTTGGATGCACGTGGCAGCTTCCTACAAATCCAGGGGCTTTGGCTGCATCCCGCCTCCGAGGAGCAGTCCTTCCTGGAGCAGAGCTATCGCCATGTCCCAGAGCACACTCGAGGCCGGGAAGCGTCACCTCCACACGCGGCTGCCGAAGGGCTCTGCCTCCCAACAGATGCCACAGCCGGGTGTGGAGAGGGCACTCGAGGGGCTCCGCCACCGTGTGTGTAGCTGAGCCTGGCCTCCACCTACATCCCTGCTTATACCACATCTGTAGGGCTCATCAGGAGCTGAGTGAGTCAGGGCAGAACACCCTCCCCATGCAGCTGTTAGATGCAGAGCTGAGATTACATGGGAGGTCTGTCCCTCAGGAGCTCGTGGAATGGGTATTGGAGCTGCTCAGAGCAGCGTTTGCATCAACTTCATTGTTAACTGCTTCCAACGGGAGAGCAAAATGTTCCTGTGGAAATGGTGATGAGGGACATGACAGGAAAGCTCACGGCAGGGCCAGAAGAGGTGCTGTGTGGGGATGGACTCTGCCCTGCTTACAGAATGCGACCTCAGGGAGGGGAGATGAGGAAGAGACCTCCTGTTTGTGTCCATGCTGCTATATTTGTTGCCAGGTTCCTCACCACTCTTATGCTCCCTTCACCTCATGTCTTGGATCTTCCCTGGCTTGTCAAGCAGGGAAACTGAGGCAAGGGGCTCCTGGCCTTACAGGCAGTGTGCAGGACCCTTGATGGTCCTCTCAGCCCCAGGGTGAGTAGTGGCAATGGAAGTGAAGCAGGAGATGGGAGATGACTGAGGTGAAGCCTCAGGGGGAAGGGTGGAGTGAGGACTAGGACAAAGATGAGGATGAGGACTGGCTGCTTGAAGATCCCAGATCCACACTCTTGGGAGCCTCAGAAACACCCCTCCCCATGCTGGCACAGGCTGAACTCTGCATTCAGGTTATGGGACTCATTTAAACTGGAGTCTTGGCTAATGCCTTCATTCCCTAGTTGAACAGTATACCACTGAGTTAATAAAACTCTCCTATAAAAGCCATGATGCTGGCACTTTTCAGCATCCATCTTTTTCCCATTGGTGGAATAATCATAAAACATCTGCTCTAAAGTTTCGATTAAACAACGCCGAACATGTTTATGTTTTAAAGCAGCAAGGAAGTCAGCCACGCTGGCATGAACCTGGTCAGGAAAGTCTCCACAAGTTCCTTGGGAGCAGAGGTGACCCTCTACCCTGCTGAGCCTTGGCCAAAGGGAATAGGCCCTGCTGTTGCCACGACACTGATGTCATTCCTTACAGGATGGGACTTCTGGACACAGTCATGCTGGAAGAGGATCTAGACATTTTATAAAGCAGCCCCGTGACCTAAGAACTGCACAAGGGGGTCCCATGCACAAGCAGTTTAAGCTTTTACAGAGTTGTTTTGAAAGGGGTGAGAAGCTTCGAGAAGACACACAAAACTGCTTATTCTTATTATCCTCAGTGGGAAGGGATACACAACCTGCCAGGTGTTCAGAGGTGTATTTCTTTGGGAGAAGATCTTTTCTCGTTCCTTCTGCTCAGGTTAAGGTGACAGCTCCAGGGTAAGGACTCCTCCATTATCAAAACACACTAGTGGCTGGTCTGGTGAACTCAGTGAACGAAAGCAAAGATGAAGCTTCCCTGGAGCATTTCTGCCAGGAACACCAAGGAAACCCAAACTCCCTCATGAACACAGAAGAATTTTCCTCATCATCTCCCTGGGCTACTAACCAAACATTAACAGGATCAACAGGAATATGATATGAGCTGCAGCCCTGAAGCCTCCCAAATCTACCCCATCACAGCCCTATTGCAGCCCAGTGCTGTCATATGAAGCTGGAGTTATGCAGATCTGGGGATGATGTCTGTGCCAGAACCACTCTGGGCTCTCAAGAAGCCTGTCTACATGCAGCAGCAACATGCTTTTCAACCACAGAGAGCCTTGAGGCACACTCACAGCCTGATCTGACAGCACCGCTCCTGGCCCACGGAAGGATTAGCTGGCAGACCGGAGACAAGGATTTAGGCTCATTCTGCTACTGTTTGGAAATAAATGACACAGTAAATGTTTTTGCAGGGAATGAAATCAGCAGAAAAGCCCAGGGGATGGCTGGGTCATTCAGGTGACAGCAGCCATACAGGATCACTGGCCTCAAGAATGCTCTTACCTCCAGCTTCAGGTAAAACCTGTGCAGCTCAGGGCAAGCACCCCCACCTCGCTCAAGCTCACATCCTGACTCAGACACTGGCCCATGCCAAAGCACAGCACGGCACAAGGGTCTCGGGACCCCAGCTGACCTGCCTTTGCTTGCTGGAAGTCACCATTTAAATTGGGTAAGCCACAGTGCTGGGACCAGCACACATCTGCCAGGAAAGGCATGGGAGCAAAGGTCAGGATATCCAACAGGCAGGAAGCGCAAAGAAAATTGGATCAGACCTGGAAGTGGATGGGATTGTCACTGGAAATAAACCAGAAGGAATTGGGCAGCGCATGTGGGCAGGGGTCACCTGTCCCTAAATAGTGGGTAGCTGCCCACAGCACACCACAGAGCTGGCCAGTTCACAAACATCTGTGGGAGAGGGGAGGGAATGCCTGATGGAACGGGTGGGCTCTGCAGCAGCAGAGAGTTAACAGCCTGGTGAAATCCATGGCCATCAGGGAGCACGGCCATCATCACAGCTCTGTGTCTGGTTTGCCAGGGGCTGGCTGGGACTCCACATCCTTGCTCACCCCCACTGCAGTGTCCTCTGGCCAAGCAGAAGTTGTGCACACAGCAGGAGCTGGTCCCTGAAGAACGTTCCCTGTTCTTGCTAACTCCAGAGCCTCGAGCAATGTCTCTTACAGACCACTAATTTAGGCACCTAAATATAGCCATAAGAAGACCACATTTAGCATGAAAACTTCAGTGAACAACGCCAAGATGAGTGCAGATTTGTCTCATGGCAGTCCCCACAACTCCTCTGAACTGGGCATTGCAGTGATTTGTTACCTCCTTCTGCATTTATCCCTGCACCAGCTGCAGAAACCCACCAAAACCATTTAAAACTGTTGGTCTTCTGTCTTTTCCATTGTCTGACACAAATTCAAAACAGAGATGTGGTCATGACCCTCAGTTCACAAATCTCCAAATAAATAGCTTTAAAGAGAATGATAAATTTTAAAGTCATCCTAAGACATCATGGGTCTGAAACAAGCCAATACCCTTAACTCTGCCCTGCACAGATGCTGTGATTAGGAAACATCAGCAACAGGGTCCCAAGAGGTCACACTGTGTTTTGTCAGCCTTGGGGACAATTTGGCTACACTCTAACTGTGAGCTCTGTGTGAGACGAAGAACAGCTTTCTTTTGGGTGTCATCACCCTTAGTCACTGAGATGAGCCAACATCTATAGGTTCTATTTGAATAAAACAGCCTGGTGAGAAAACAAGCTCTTCACAATGTACCTGGGAAAGATTTTCAGTTGTATCACTTAAGTGACTTGTACTAAGCACCGAGAAAAACCATTGTGTGCTCATTGTGCACAGAGGCAATTACCCCGTCCTGGCACACTGACACCTCCCGAAGGAGCCAGAATGGAATAAAACCCCTAAAAGCTTTTTCCTCAAGCCCAGGGAGTCCTGGTGGTGCAAACCATCCTTGGGATAACGACAGAGGGATGGCATGCCCTTTCCTTCACCTCACTGTGGGGACAGGCAGTGCATCATCCACTCAAACCCTGGATCCAGCCCTACTGGATTCAGATTTTCTGCAGCGCCATTTGGCTCATCGGGATGGGATCAATTACTTTAATTAGCTTTTAAAATTTTGGGAAGCCCCAGTACCCAAAGCCTGTCTACATGCCACGTGTTATAAAGGCACGGGATGCAAAGGCTGGCAGGGGCATTGGTGCCCAGTGTTTTAGCTGTGGGATCTCTCAGACCCGGGCAGCGGGGTGGAAGGAAACGAGAAAGGGATTTTAATTGAGATTGTCCATAAAACCAATTAGACAGGCAACACCTTGTGTTCTAGCTCGACTTCAAATAAGGCTGCAATTCCACTGAAACCCAGACGCCAAACCTCAGTGAAACCCAGACAATCCAAAAGCCACCCAGGCTTCCCTAACTCTTGCACCTACCATGAGGGGCCACATCTGCAGCACCTCTTCACTTGGGCTGGCAAATCTGACGTGAAAGGCTTGGGCACACGCAGCAGCTACAGGCACATACATCAAACCCATCCAGAGGGATAAAATCAAGGATGTGCCCTGAAGAGTGCAGTGACCCCAGCATTCTTAAGCTGCAGCCCTTGGTTCCTGGCAGGCAGCATCGTCAGCCACCCAGCAACGTTTCCTTATCACTCAGCATCTCTTTCTTTTTTTTTTTTTNTTTTTTTTTTTTTTTTTTTTTTTTTTTTTATTACTTCAGCTTTACTTCAGCATTTTGGCATGCCAGCTCAGTAATCTGTTACGGATTAGAGTTTAATAAAAGCAATCAAACACGGATGTGAATATGCAGCTCCTGCAACTCTTGGGTACTGCTGTTATATCACAGAGCACAGCATCTCCTGAGAGAACACTTCCAGTTATATGAACAATATATTTTAAAAAGTTGCAGTTTTTTCAATACCTTTTTTTCTGGCCACCATTGTTAACATATACATGTCCACCTTGATCACCTTCTAACCGCCTTAAGAAAGTCCAGTTGCTGTTTTTCTTTTAACACAGCACCTTCTTCAATTTTTTAAAAAACAGTTCATAAAAGTATTTGCATAGGAATTATATTCTTGGTTGCTACTTACACGGGAGCATGTGAATATACTTCATTTTGGATAAATACAAGTACACTGGAAACCAGATTTGGCTATTATTAGAAGTAAAAATAAATGTCCTTGCTCAAAGAAGACTCATATGTAATAACATTAAATGCCAATGACATGAAAGATGTATTATGACTGATACTCTTCTGCTTATGAAAGAACTCAGTCTGCAATTTAATGTCAAGCCACTTTCCTCTTTTTCTCTTTCCTGCTCTCCATGACTGAACTCAGAGATGCTGCAGAAATTGCACTAGATATTTCTGCCATGTGAACAATTGTGTCATCTCAACAACCCATTCTCCAGTGTATTTTTCATTTAAATTACAAAGTCACCTGGGGCAGAGCTAGGAGGGGTTCATTCATGGCACTCTTGTCCATGGTGGGAGCAGCTACTCCTAAATTGCTTCTGACAGATGCTTTGTCCAGTCCTTGGGGTGCCCAGCACAAGAGGCCCTAAGCAGTGGATTGTCCCACTCTGTTCCCAACACCTGCACAGCCATTTCTTTTGAAACCCACCGGGGAATGATGCTGCCAACCCATCCCCCGGAGATGTCTGTCAGCATGTCCCTCTTACACCCACTGAAACCTTCTCCCTAAGCCTTTTCCTGCTGTCTTGCTACCTCAGAGCACTGCCGCCCTTACCCTGGCAGCCCAGGATCTGTCTGGGAGTGCCCATCTCCCTGCTTCCAGCCTCTCAGCTGGCTGCACTGTCCTTGCTGCTCTCCTGCTCCTCATGTCCCTCAACCCCAGTACCCAAAACTGGAGCAGAGGCCTTTGCACTGCAAAGCAGTGCAACAGGATCAGCTCCTGTTTCCTGCTCACTCCTCTCCTGTCTGTGCTCTCCAGTACATCTCTGCTCAAGGGAGACCTTTTTCTGTTCACCTCCTCTGTCAGTTATTCCAACCTCCTTTCCCTCTCCTTCTGTTTGCCTCCATCCTCACCGAGGTGCATCCTGTTTACTTCAGACTGAGTCTCCCCATTTGCCTCAGATTAAATGACTTGCACAGCTTCTCTCCACCTGCTGCACAGGAAACAGCCAGGCAAATGATAAATGCCACACAAACACTCCCAGGCCTGGGAACCAGATACACTGTTAGCCTGGACAGCGTGGGACGTCACGCTAAATCGCATCAGCCACGACTGAGTTACGCTGCAGCATGCAAATCAGGGCTTAAAAGAGGTCAGCGAGGAGCTGGACGCAGGACAAGCACGGGAAATCCTGCAGCTAGAGCTGTTGCTCTTCCCGGAGATCTCACACAGTTACAGCAGCTGAGAAATCCCTTCCTGCCTCACAGACAGACAGGGCCCAGCTGTATCCCACCACAGCACCGCTTTGCCCCGGGAGCTCCTGAGCATTGCTGGTGTCAGTCCTCTCCTGGAATGGGCTTGGCACAGTGCTGGTCCACGCAGGATGTTTGTTGCTGCCTGTTGAGACATCTTCCCTCTGAGCCCACGTGTCCTGCAGTGATGCTGAGGTTGTGCTACACACTCCCCATCCACGTTCAATGACCCAGCTGCACTGGACTGTCAGTAAGGGTCTGAGCAAGAGCTGCGCAGAGAACAGGATTCATACTGGTCTGACTGCAAATGGAAGGCTCGAGCACTGCATATCAGCCAAGAGCAGACAGGATAAAACAGTGCAGGAGAATTCCAGCAAAATGCTGGGAGGCAGCTCAGGGAGTGCTCCTCTGGGGCACAGGCACCCACAGAACCACTCATTTCTTTTTGGGAGGCACTGCCTCCCAAAAAGAAAGGCTCGGGCAGTGTGCTGACATGCCCTGACCTGATCAACAGCTGCTCTGCAGGAAGGAACCCAGGATGGACCTGAACATGGGCCCCCTGGCATGCCGTGATGGGGATGGCAACAGGGCTGGAGTCGGGGATGCTCCTGTCCCACCAGCAGACCCAGATTACCACAGCTACTGGTGACGTGTCCCTACCCATGCCTCACTCTGACCCTGCCACCCAGGAACAGGGGGCCTTCTGGGTCCTGTCTGGAGACAAAGATGAGGAGCACTCGGAATAAGAAGCAAATCTAGATTCTGTGTTCATGTAAGCTGTTCAAGCAGGAGGCAGCCAATTTTAACGACAATCCAGTCTTAAGACGCTGATCTGGCTCCAGCCCAAGTCTTTGTACTAAGCTCCTTGACATCCTGTTTAGAAAAGCATTATTAAAATCTAATTGCCTCATGCATATATTGCTGTTTTAATTATAACAGAAGCAGGAGAGAGAGATAGGAGCAGTAATCAATCTTTCTGATACTAATACATTTTTGAAGAAGGAACTGGCCATGGGAAAAGTGAATCCAACATCATCTGTGGAAACCAGAGGGAGATATTCCTAGTGATTGTCCACACCACCAACAGCACAGTCTCAGCGTGGCCAGGAGTGGCCTCCCTAAAGTGCTCTTTGTTTTGAGACACTGACTGGGATGCTGCACCTGAATTAATTTTACATGTTTGCTGCTGTGTCTCTGTTGTACCCAAATGTAATTACTTCAGAGCCATAGACCAGTTAAACCCATCTGCTCAGCTGGCTGCTGAAACTAATGGATATTCTTTGCAACAAAGTAGTGCAAAATACAGGCACGCTGTAAAGAAAATTATGTAGAAGTCATCAAGGTCCTTAAGGCAAGCACTTCCCGAAGTAACCTCTCCACTGCTGAGCAAGTCCCACCAAAGACGGGTACCAAAGATGGTACAAGGTTAACCACCAGCTGGCAGTTTCAGCAAAACAGTGGCCAAGATGGCAAAATAAATTATCTGACAAATAATTGCAGACATAAGGACTAGAGGGGACCTGTTGACAGAGGTTATGCACATTGACGCTTATCCTTAACACTAAGTGGATAGGTCCACTACAGAAAAATTCTTCACCAAAAGGAGTGTCAAGCACTGGAAGAAGTTGTGGTGTCACCAGTGCTGGAGGTATTTAAAAGGTATGTCGACACTCAGGGACAGAGTTTAGTGGTGGCCTTGGCAGTGCTGGGTTAGCAGTCGGAACAATGTCACAAAGCTGGTCACCACAGTGTCACCAAAAGCCTCGAAACACCAGCAAACATGGCCTGATCCTTGCCTCGCTCTCTGTCTCGCTGGAGCTGAGACAGAGGGACATGCCTGGGGCAGTGCTGCCAGGCAAACAGCCACCATTCCTCCTGGGGGCCCTTGGAGGAGCTATCTCCTTGACGCAGATGGCAGAGACCTTGTCACATCGGGATACCACTTCTGGCTGCAGGTTCCAATGGCATAGTCACATCACCATCTCAGGAGGGGTCACTTCTTCCCAGGCTCTCTGCTTCCATTCTGATCTGAGCCCAGGCCCTGGTGTGAGGAAATCCCTGAAACTCAGACATGTTGTCAGGCTGCAGGACTGGGGGGAGCTAGTAAGGACTGAACAAGAATCTGGTGATGTTTTCAGAGTCCTCAAGGTGACAACCAGAGCTGTTTCTCTCCATGAGCACAAAGGAGATGCCTAAACCTACCTAGAGGAGCAGTGGAAACAACTGCTTTGTAGAAATAATATTGCCTCAGCCCCCTATATCCCACTGCTTCTCCCACGAAACAGTTACCCCTGTGGATCCTGCATGTTAAGTGCTGGGAGACGCAGATACAAATACCAAAACATGGTTGTTTCTCCAGGCCCTTTGCTGATCCAGCTCTTCCCCTCTCTGTGAGGGAATAGCCCCGATCATTTGAGAGCTGGGTGAGACACAGCCCAGCAGGGGAGGAGCCCATTGTACTGCTGCATGCCTGGCATCATGAACAATCCTGGAAAGAGATGTTTTCACAGCTGGCAACCAAGCAGGAAACAAAAGGAAGACAGAAAGGAGGCACTTGTGCTCAGAAAATTAAATCCAAATTACAGTAATTATACTTGCATTAACACCCTATTTGCCATAAAGATGCATAACATCCTTAGGTGAGAGCTGCAGCTGTCCTGAAGGTGAGAAGAAGGTAACTGGAGAAAGAGTGCCAGCTTCTCCCTAGCTTGTAAAATTCTTAAGAAGTCTGGATCATCATGAATGGCTGTTTGTAATTTAACTTCCCCAGCAACCACCTGTAAATGAGTCAGCAATCCAGCAAGAGCAGCAGTGAACCTCCAACAGAGCTGATTTATTCCAGCAACCCATGATTTAACCATAAAGAAAGGCATTGTTTTCTAGATGACAATCTGGGGCTTGGATGCTATTGTCGTGTACATGAGACAAATTCTCACCTCACTCCATGATGAAATCACATCCTGTTGGAGGCATGGGATCAGTGACTAAATTGGGCTCATTAGCATAATTCTGAGTCCTTGGACCACAGAAACTTAATTCAGGTTCTGCACCTAAGCAGAATCAAGCACAGTGGAGACCAGCCCTGGCCAATGCTGTTGCTACTTTGGAAGGTCTTCACTGAAATAACTTCCTCAACCCATATCCTCATGTGGAGATCTGGTACAAAGCCTTTAAAAGTCCTTGTCACCTACATGCCACCAGGTCCTCTCAAGACTTTGTAAGTGGACTCTGCTAGATCAGCTGAGAAATGAATAAGAAACTTGAAATGCCAATGAGGACACCAACCCACCCTTCCAAATGAATCTGCAGACTGCTCTGAGATTTCATCCCAGTTTTTTCACTGACAACTACTCTTTTGGGGTGATTTTTCAGCTGGTTACTCTTCCTGTTTCTGGCATAACTCCTGCACTCTCCAGGTTTAGCTCAGACATGCACTTGCCATTTGGCTTGGCACCAAAAGAAAAGCACAGAACCACAGAAGGTTCCCTCAGGAGGGACAGGTAAAGCCAAGAATGGCTACAGAAGCTGAGGGTGAGAACACTCAGCCCCTGTGTAATCTATGGCATAAGAGCAGCTGTCAGTCTAGTAAACAGTCTAAATGTTAGATATTTCCTGTCATACAATAGATAAGAGCTTCAGTGGATTTTCTGCAGAAGGCTGCAACACAGGCAGGCAGTTCTAAGCCAGAAGGTGCTAATTAAGAAACACTAGGTGAGTGTTAAAGAAAAAAATTTTGAGAGGTGAGAGAAAGCAAACCCTTCTCACCTCCTGTCCCTGGTCCTGTGTGCCATGCTCTTAGCCACTGGATAAAAAGAAAAGGAGCTTTCTAGGAAGGAAAGAAATAAGGAGATGACAGCTGTGCTGGATCAATGTGTCCCTTCTCTGCCCTTGTGATGAAAAACAGGCTACGAAAGGTCTTCATTTTCAGCTAATGGTTTCACCTATAGAAAGAGAGGCAGAAGGTAGCTTAAGGGGTGAACTGAGGTGTTGATAAACCAGACTGAGTCCAGCAGAGACTACCAAGACTGTTGATGGCTGGAGGATTTGCACTGAGGAGATACTAAGAGTGCTGGGCTTGTTCAGCCTATAGAAGATGTAGTTCTGGGTGACCTAACAGGCACCTGCCTGCACCCAAGTGGAGGATATTAAGAAGACAGAAATGGACTCTGTAGGAGTGCACAGCAGGAGAATGAGTCACAACAGCCATAAACTGAAACAGGGAAGGATTCAACGTGACATAAGAAAGTTTTTCTCCACTGTGACACTTAGTCATTGGAACAAGACTCCAGAGTGGCTGTGAGATCTCCAGCCCTGTAGTTTTTCAAGAAAAGCCTAAGCCCTCAGCAACCTTGTCTGATCTCAGGGCTGTACTTGCTCAGAGCTGGAGGCTGGACTAGAGATATCCCAAAATCACCTCCAGCCTGAACGTGCCTGTTGCTCTACAATCCCATTATGTTCTTCATCACCAACCGTAGACTGGAGGATGAGTGTTGCTGCTCTGCCCTATTCTGCTGTTATGCTCTTAATGCAGACAGCATTTCTAAGCAAATGTCCTCTTAAACCTTATATTGCTCATAATGTCAGGACCAGTGCAGACCAATACAGCCCTCAATTCCCAGCTCCTGGAGAACACTGGCACAGAGGGAACCAGTTCCCCAGCACCATCCTCCCAGGATATCTAGACACTGTGGAAGTTACACAGACCAATTTGAGTGCTGGTCTCAAAGGCGCAAAGAGAGGAAGAAGGTCCCTCAGTGAAAAATGACAACCAGGAAGCACTGGAGAAAACCCATGGAGAGCAGAAGCCTGAGGCAGATGATGACAGGGCCAAGGAAGAAGCTGGACTACGAGGCTGTGAGAGCTGGCACCACGGGGATGAGAAAGTGGGGATTGTTTCCCCACGCCTACCCACAAGTGGAAAAGCTGACATAAGAGGGGAGTTTATATAATCCCAGACACGTAGGACAAGTATATGTTTTCCCGCTACGCTTACATCAATGGCAGAAAAGGGATGAGTTTAGTGTCAATAAATTCCCACTGTTACTGTAGCACCTCGTTTTTGCTGAGTGCTTGCAGTTTGATCGTTTAACACACAGGCTGAAAACCAAGCCATAATCAACACAACTGAGGAGTTCAGGAGTCTGTAAATCTCTTCACACGCAGCTACGTGACCTGTTCTGAGCTGTCATTACCTTTTTTTAAAAGCTGTGAATCTCTCTCCGTAATGCTACCTGACAATTCCCCTCTCACTTCGGTAAGATCAAAAAGTGGAAGTAGATTAATATCTTTTTAAACCCAGAAATAACCGTAATGATTCACACAGCTTCAGTCCTGAACCTGAACACAACAATGACTCTTCCTGGAGCTAAAACAGAGCTTTCACTAACTGAAGGAGTTTGAGGGATGCAGACAAGCTAGTGCCATGCTAAATATGTGTGCTAAAGGCCTTGTTTAATCTGGTCAGATGCCAAATCCCATTATATCTCTGTCTGATAATTTTAAAGAGCTTTCCTTCGTTGCAAACCCCTCCCCATGTAGGTGCCTTCAGGATGAGATCAAATTATATTTTGTTAAAATATATTTAGATATCATCTAGAATTGTATTATATACTATATACTATATAATCAATCAATCAAGATACATGCATACAATATAGAATATAATTGTATTACATATATAATCTTAGATTACACATTTTAAATTATAAGTTACAAAGCTTAATTTACTTGCAAGGTCCTCAAAACCTCCTTGAGGTTTTGTTTCCTAGGCCTTATGTCAACCATCTTGGTCTTTCAAGACTTACTTTCCATTTTTTATCAATCTGTCAATCAATTGATCAATCAATCAATCAATCAATCAATCACCTCCACTGCAGAGTCAACCCTGGATGTGCGCAGAGACCCCGTCCCAGCTACATTTAAAGTTCTGCTGGTCCCGGCTCTCTTTAATGAAGAGACCATGCAGGTGTTTTGTAGTGCTGCTTCTTTTAAGCAGGGTGTTTACTTTCCAGAGAAAGTCCATGTTCAACCACTCTTCGAGGCATAAGCAGCATCTTGACAAAGGTTTACCACAGGTCTGAGTCAAACGGCATTTGTCAAGTAAGGCTGACCGCCCATGGAGTACTAAGTGTATAAGGGAGCGTAGTGGTGTATAAGAGATCTCATGCTGATAGACAAGCAATTCTTTTTGAAGCAGGGGAAACAGGTCAATTGCAACGTTTAAGTTTCCTCTAAGTGCTTCAACCACATCACCTAATGTGTGGCATTTCTGTAGCACCTCCCAGCCCAATCCACACGAGCCTTTCAAAAACCTGGGGTTACTCACTCACAGGGAGGGGCAGGGACAAGGTGCGTTCAGGGGTTTCACTAAAGCCTGCAGAAAGCCAAAAGCACAGGCACAAAGGCTGTACCTCTCCAGTGAACTCCTGCCAGTGACTTCAAGCTGGGTAAGGGACAGGGATAGAGAGAAGGGGAGATACCAATTGCCTTGTCTTGGGAACCCCTGCCCAGCCTGCCACCACAAGTGAGTGTTTCAAAGACAAGGAACCAAGGGCTGGAGCTCTCTGCCAAGCCATATCTCTTTCTTCCTTTGCAGGCAGGCAGTGGTGGTGCCCCATTTTCTTGCTGCTTTTCTAAGTCACAGTTCAGACTAACCTTGACTTAAAATGCAGGCCTGACTCATTGCAGAAGACTTTGCCTACCACACAGGTGTCTGAAAAATCATGGCTGCCAGCACATCCCTGGCTATGAGCAGGGTAAAAGCACTCTGAAGAATGAAATTTCCCCACACAGCAAGGTGCAAGCAACTTGGAGTTCTCCCCGTTACTGCAGAAGGGATGGCAGATCCTTCTGCCAAGTCTTTATACCCCACAGCCAGTCAGGATTTCCATCCTTGGGCACTGCACTTCAGGCTCAAGCTACCCCAGGCTCTCCCAGTTGCAGAAGCAGGACCCACATCCCTCTCTGTTGCTGGTGCTTTAGGCTGGAAAACGCTGTGACGTTGAGCTGAGTGAGACAGCACCTCCACAGCCCTGCCTTCAGCCTCGTAGCAGCAGACAAGAAGAGGTTGCTCAGGGTGGGCTTCCCTTTCACTTGTGCAGCCTAACTTTTTCAGCCCCTAGGTTGCAGGAGTCATTTGGGCTGCAGTGTTTTTACAGCACAGCTTTAAAGCACAGCTTTTCTTCTTGAACAAACAGTTTCAATTGAAACCAAATCCATCAGCCTTTTGCTCAGCTCTATTACGAACTCAAACCGAGAGTCAAAGTCTGGCATGCTTTTTTTTCTTTGTCATTGACATGAAATAAACAAAATTATTAATTTCCTGCACTCCCACTGGATGTCAATCGGTTGGCCAGGCCGGATAAAATGAGAGCCTTTGAGTTCATTTTCCTGGCTTAGCAGGTTCCTTCAGTGCAGATCAAAGCAGGAAACCTAATCCTGGAGAGGGATGAGCATCCTCCAGTCTCACAGCTGCATCTGCAAAGTAGTTTCTGTTCATTCTGGTGTCAGACTGTTTTGGTGCCTGACTTCTGACACCAAGTCTACATAATCATCAAGAAGTCAGATGAGACAAAAAAATAAGAAAGCAGTAACAGAGCAGGGCTGATATTCATGCTCCCTCCTGTGCTTCTGGGAAGGATCCTTTCCCCTTTCCTCAGGATATCAAAGCCAACACCAGCAACCAAGTGAGGAGATTTCTGGTCTAGTTGAGCAGGGTTAGCGTGTACCCAGACAGCACAGGCTTGCAGGTAAAGGCAATGACTTTTATTAACTCAAATAATACATATCCGGAGAATAAAATACCAGCTTTAGGGCAAATGCGCTTCTCTTTTCTTCCCAGGAATACTTATCTGCCTAATAAAAGGTGCTATCTGTACCCACATACTTCGACTTGATTACTGTGTTTGAGAGCATCCTGACCACAACAGCCCCAGCCCCCTGGGAAGGGCAGCAATTACCACACCTGACCAACCTAACAGCCTTAATCTGATGCATTTCCTGGGGGAATTTCAGGGCATGACAGGGATCAGTAAGCTGAAAAAGGTAAATGCAGCAACCATCCAGAAAAGAAAACCATTCAGTCTGATCTCACTTTTCAGAAGATGAACGGAACAAGTCAACAACCTGTAAGTGCCTGAAATACATCAAAACTGACGTGAATATGCACCAAAGAAGTAATGCTGCACCAATCTGATTTCTTTTTGCAACAATACAATATAATACAACACACCTTGTGGATGGGAAAGGCACAGAAGCCATTAACCATGACCTCGGGAAGACTTTGCCATTGTCTCCCTTATATTCTGATATTGTGATCCTGAAGTGAGACAATAGATCTACATAAAGTGAGTACAAACTGGTAAGACCCAGCTGAATAGTTGTACCCAGGGCTGTCAGCACTGAGTTGTGTGTAACTCCCACAGCTCCATGATCTGGTGGGGACCTGGTCAGAGTTTCTGTTAGTGCTTGGATATTGGGACAGACAGGAAGGCTGCAGGTTTCCAAGAAGGCAGGATTGGAATTTGAAATTACTTTGCTGGACCAGAGATGTGACCTGGAAAATGCACATGTGAATTAACAAGGACAAATATAAGATACTGTGAGTGAGCAGGGACAATCCCCAGCACAAATATGGGATTGTGGGGAGGCAGTGTTCTGCCATCAGGGTTGGAGTTAGAGGGATGATCACCTGGATGGGACCTGGCATCCCTGTGAAGCAGTGAAACAGTCAGCCCTGCCACTGCTGAGGAATGGGAGCATCATGGGCAGGCATGTGAAAGGATCTCTTTGTGCCGGGGAAGGCAACACCCACAGGACACAGTGCAGCAAGGGCACAGTTCATGGAAGGTGGTCTGGGGGGTAACAAGAAGATTTCAGCACAACAGGTGGGAGGTGGGAAAACACAACATTGTCCTGGCAGAACAGGTCTCTTCACTGACCAGGCCCCATGAGGGGTGAGGAGCTCAGGCACACCCTCAATTGAGAGCAGCGGGATCACTGGCAGCTCCATGGTGAGATATGGGAGTAGAGGAGACCAGGGGATGTTTGCCCTAAGACGGCCTCACACAGTTGGTGCCTGGCATCCCATCTCACAAAATCAGTCAGTGAATTGGAGCATGGCAGTTTCCCTCCAGGAGAACCTCGGAGCTGCTTTGACTGTAGCCGTCACTGCATCTCGCACAGCCAGCAGGGCTGTAAGTCAGCCCCTCTTCTCCTCGGCTTCACAGGGCTCTTCCTTTTCTCCACAGGATAAAAATAATCCTCTTGCGTCAGTTCCATCACTGCTAGCAGTGAGACATTTTATTCATCGGCGATTCCTTCCCTTCTCTCATTTAAACAATTCTGCACTGAGCCCATCAAATTAATTTGTGCAAGGGACATTTATTTGCCCTGCCTGCAGGTGCAGGTGTCTCTCTTTCTTTCCTTTTGGAGGAGGCTGGTAGGTGGCACAAGTGTGAGCTGGGGAGAGGCTTGGGAAGGGCTGGGAGCAGCGTGATGGTTTCAATCAGGGCATGCAGGGGCATGAAGGTCTTCAGATGGATGCACCCAGAGCCACAAGACCCACAGGTGAAGTCTGCAAGTGAAGGGCTTTCTACAGCAATGCATTTGGGATGGGTTTTACAACGGCACAGACAATCTCCCAGGCAAGGAGCTGCCCTCTGCCCCTCCACAGGCAGCCTCAGCCCTTTCCAGCCCAGGGCGGCTGTTTGGGGAAGGCTGTGTCAGGCTCTGGCAGGAGGAGTTACAGGAATGTGCCAGATATCAAGCTGTTCCTTTGGCCCTCATAGCTGCAATTCTTCCTATTCCATGTCATGACAAATTTCCTGCATTTGTCACTGTAGCAAATACCACCAGGCTCTGCAATGAGGAACACTGCCCCAGAGTGCCCAGTCGATGCCCAGGGACAAGGTATCACAGACTCATAGAACCTTAGGGGGTTGGAACGCACCCCAAAGACCATCCAGTCTAAACCCCCACCCCACCATGGGCAGGGACACATCCCACTAGACCAGGCTCCTCAAGGCCTTATCCAACCTGGCTTTGAACACTGCCAGGGTTGTGGCATCCACAGCCTCCCTGGGCAACCTGTCTTGGGGTCTAACCAAGCCCACGGTAAAAAAATTCTTCCTAATATCTAACTTAATTTTCCCCTCCCAATTTGTATCCATTCTCCTTGTAGAGCTTGAAGAAGAGTCAAAGCTCACCTTCTCCAAGCTCTGGGGCATTACTGGATTCTGTGAGGCAAGGCAAAAACACGATGGGAATGGGTCTTGCAAATGACGACCAGTGTCCTGTTCTCCATCCCTGCTGAGTGAGTCCTCAGGTGCTCAAAACACTGCACAGCCATGAGCTGGGGAGAATCAGTCACCTTTCTTCACCTTAACTGCATGACCAGTGGAGGCCATGACAAATGGAAGCCAAACCTATAGCTGTGGAGGTACAAAGCCAACAAGGAGCTGCTGATCTGCATTCCAGGATTCTGTGTGCTTTTTTTCACCCATGGGATGCCTGCTCCTCCCTACTCGTACCTTGATCCAGCTTCTCATCCATTCGCTCACACCACTGCCACCTCTTCCCTCTGCCCCTGCTCCACTTCCTAATTTTCTTCAGTTTTTCAATGACATGACTGGCTCAGCTTGAAATCTTGGGCTTGATAGTCTGTGACATTCAAATGTCAGGCAGGAGGCAGGAGAGCCTTCCAGGATCTGGCCCCTGATGGGACAGGGCTGTCCATCACTGCACCCCAATTGCAGCTCCTCTCCTGAAGTATGACTGCATTGGATGTGTCCCAAAAGCACTCAGCCGGAGGGATGCACAGAGAAGAGGCTGTAGGAGAGCAGATCCATGGTGTCTACGGACAAATGTCACTCGGCTGCTGTGGCTCCAAGGGAGATGGGTGTCCTCATCAAACTCAACATGGAAAGGAACTGCATCTCATCTAAGGAGATGCAGAGGCCAGGACTCCCAGGCCCCAGGCACTGCTTTGCACCTTGTCCTCATGAGAAGCCATCACCTTGTCCTTCAAACACACCCTGTGGCTCAGGGGCTGAGCTAACAAGCTTTCCTCCTTCATTCCCCTGTGCAGAGCCAGTGCTCAGGAATAGCTGCACTCCTGAGAGCTGCTTGGGGCTCTCTGGCATAAGATCAGCTCACCCTAAGTTGACCTGGAGGATAAGCACCCACATTACCTCCTTCACCAGGTCACTCTAATCATCTCTGGCAGGGGGGCTGAGCACTGAGTTGTCTCTGCAGGGCAGGCTGCAGGCTGGCAGGCCTGTGCTCACACCCAGCCATTGCTGGAAGAATGAGAGCCTCCCAAAAAGCCTCCATCGCTGGCTCTGCCAAAGGCATGCTTTGTAAACAGCTTGTTCCCCTAGGAGTCCCTCTGCCTTTGTACTGGGGCTGTTATTCACAAAAAGAACAGGTGATTTCTCAGGATTCTCCAGTTTCCTGGATGGGATTTAAGTCATCTGCACAGAAACAAATGCAGAGAGGACAGATAAAGAAACAGGAAGGACAGGTGAGCCAAACAGACCCTGTGAGGCTGAGCAGTGCCTCAGTTACAATAATATTGCCATGTGCTTTCTGACAAGGCACTGAAGAAAGCTGAGGCTCCGGCTCAAAGAGGAACTGTGCAAGCTGAACAGGCATATTCAGGCAATTGCAGATCTAACCAAAATGAAAGTCCTTTGAAAACATAAGTCAAGGCTCCTTCTCATGCATTAGGCATTTCCCAGGGCAGGCAGCAATGGGCTCTTCAGGCTGCAGAGCAGCAAAGTCCAGACTGCTGGGACTTGGGGAGCTCTAGGACGGCAGACACCAAAGAACAGACATAATCTGTGCACAAAAGAAGAGGATGCAAAGCCTGCAGAGAAAACGGTACTTGTAGCAACATAACAGCACCAGTGTGCAGAAATACAAGGTGAGGCGTGAACAAGGCACAACTAGAAACCAATTTTGCTAGGCCAAATTGAGATCTCAGTTACTGAGGACAGCAAATCCAAGGACACACACCAGATTTATGCCTAGGAAGTCTTGACTGTTATTGATCACAAAACCAAATCCCCCTAGCATTTTTCTCCCAACTGCTAGTATTGCAAAATGGAGCAGTCTCACATCACTTTCAAACATAGGCAACGCGTTTTATTATACAGACGTTCAAAGACGAAACTAGAAAGTCAAAGCCAGTCCTCTTGGCTTTGTCAGCATCCCCTTGACAGCACACAGCACCTCACAGAATGAGACTTGCACTTTAGAAATTATTCATAAGTACTATGGATTTTTTGTAAAATGGGACCTCTTCTTGCTTCAGTTGCCAGTGTTTCCATTTAACGTACTAAACACATTTCACCCTGACCACTGGGAATTGACTCCAGCTTAAAATAACTTGTAAATACGCTGATGTTGTCCCTCTAACAACTGCCAAACACAGCAGCCACAGAAAGAGACATTACATAACAAAAAAAGGTTGAAGATGTGGCCAGGAACAGTAAAAAGAAGAAAAATTCCAGCTCTTGACCCTGGGGTTCAGCCATGCTTCTGCTACATGGAGCTGTCTTCTCCCTTCACATACTTTGATGCAACCCAAAAGTTATTTCACCAAAAGCAAAGAAAATAGATTTAATGAGAGTGTTCAAGTCCTGTCGATCTACCCCTGCTTGTTTGGGTTAGCTCTCCAAACAGGGCGAGTATCTAAGGTTGCCACACCTCTGTTCAGGATCCAGAACCCTTTGTAACTGTGGTGCGATGCTCTTGGACACCTGGATTTGTGCACAGTAGCTATGCTCAGGGCGTCCAGGTAAATATCCAAAGGCTTCTGTTTTGCCCAGGAACTGTAGCCTGCTGGCACATGGACCATCTCATTTCCCAACTAACAGCTTTGCAGGCTTAAACAGCCCCTTCTTTTTATCTCAGGCTATGCTAGACCGGGAGGAACCTGATGTAGGACAGTGGAGGGAGAAGAGATCCTATGGGGCTGCAAGGGTCTTCCTGCTAATGGCTTTCCTAGCACAGTGGCAAGGCAGGAAATCATGGAGGGGAAGGAGAAGGCAGAAGGGGCACGGGAGCTTGCTTTTGCTGTTATTCCCTTTGGTGGCTGTTGATTTACAGTTATGAGTCACAGGTCTGTGTAGCAAAACAGCCGCAGGCCACAAGCAGCGCTGCTCACACCCTAGCAAGCTTCACACCAGTGGCGCGGCCTCTTGCTGGGACCTGCACACCCTGAACCTGGAGACTGTCAGAGCAACCACCTCCAGCCCTCCCTGCTCCAAGGCAGGCTCAGAGCCACCTGTCTGTACACGTGTCTGCAACCTACTCTTCTTGCAGGCCTCCAGCACCGGGTTTCCTTCCCATACCAAAGAGTAAACACCAGCGCATATACCCTTACATGGCCTACAAAAGTGGCACAGAAAGCTGTGAACAGCCAGGGACAGGGTTTCACAAGTCCCTGGATGCACCCCGTGTTCCTCAGCTCTCCCCCTAACAGTACAGAGAGCAGCTACTTGCAACTAGACTTAATAACAGGGGAGGGACTGAAAAGAAACCAAAAAGCATTTTCAAATTTCAGAGTAAGCCATCACGATGCAGGTCAGTTTTTATGAGACCCAAGCTCATTTGTGCGTGCCTCCTTATCCAGAGGCCAAGCTGGCTCTGGAGGAGGCAATCCTCATGAAGGCAGGGAACAGCAGCACACCAAATTCCTCCAGCACTGCTTGTGCTTTGTGCTTCTGGGTCACTGAGCAATTAGCCAGTTCTGAAGAGACACTGAGAAAATCGGCCACGGCTCCAGCAGCACAGAAGGCATTGAAAGAAAAGCATTTGCATGAAAACAGAACGACTAGGAATTAGAACGCTAAAAGAGCAAAACTTGACCTATTAGGAGAGGAGAGACAAGTGCTTTTCTCTCAGACAGAATGAGAGCTGTTGAGATAGAAAATTTAGGGACAAAATATACTTCCCTCATAACTAAACTTCTCACCAGTCCAGGACTGACACGAGCTTGGAGAAGGTATCTAATCCATAGCTTCCTTCCTGAAATACAGTCACACGTGCAGATGGACCGTACATGTTGAGACAGAAGGAGGGAGTCCAAGCTTGTATTTCTGTATTTACATGCTGGCTGCTTGGTGTGAGACACCTCCCACAGCTACAGGAAAACACTACGAACAGAAACAATCTCCTGATCTTTAACTCCTTCAAGGTCCTCCCTGTTACCCTAGGTGATAGCAACACAAGGCTACAAAGCAGCTCATGATCAAGCACCCCACTCTCTGCTCATCATGTTCCAGCCTCGTACCCGCTCTGGACGTTAGCTGCATCTCACTGAAACTGGGAACAGGCATGAAACCAGGGTCCCTTCCTGAGGGCACGTGTGTGCAGTGGGTGCTGCTGGGGAGTGTGAAGGAGTGAAACTTCAAGCCCCAGGAGATCTCTGTGCTGGGATACAGTGCTGGGGAGAGGGATAGGCTGAAGAGGAGATTTCAGCCACTCTCCTACTGTCTCCTTTAAACTTCAGACACTTCCACCAATCTTCTCCAAATCCCCTTCCCTCTTTTATCTCCTTAAAACCCCAACATTCTCCCCTGGTCCATCACAGCTCCCCAATCCCTCCCAGACCCCACCATCAGCTAAGGCCAAAAAGCCACAGTGCTTCAGGAAGCAAAACTCAATGCTCCTTCCTTGGCCGAACAGCCTTGGGCTGGATCTGGCCAAGGGCAAAATCATCACAGCTGCAAAGATGCAAGGGGTCACGGAGTCCAGAGGTGACACTGGTTGGTGTGATAAGGCACAGTGAGAGCAGAGCAGCTGCCCAGCATGTGCATGTGGACGTGAAGGCTCAGAGCCAGCCCGTGCCCCTTGCTTGTCCCCACACTATAAGCTGCTCACAGGCACACAGCATTGGACCCATAGGTGTGTGCCTGCAGCTCCTGAACATTCACAGCCCTGGCAGTCTGTCCTGGTGTGGGCAAGCAGCTGTGTTCCCCTTCCCACTCCACTCATGCCCAGCTAGACCCAGTCAATCAGGATTTACTGCCTGGGAAGAAATTCAGATGTTACCAAGAAACAGAAAAAGAGATGCTTTGCATGTGAAGAAACCAGTAGCAGCAACAGAGATTGAGATAATCATCCTAAATAATCCAAAATAAATATCCAAGACAAGCATCAGGCCAAGAAGCTGTCGGCCTCCCTGGCATTCAGCCCGGGTACTGGCCAAGAAATTTGCTTTAGCCTCAGCAAATTCTGTATTGCAACCTTTCTTTGATCCACTTTCTCTTCTATTCCTACTCAGCTATGCTTTCCTAAAATTTCTAAAAAACACCACACACTTTTTTTTTACTATCTTCTGCTTACTTTTTGCATTGGCAGAGGTTAAGCCAGGCTACTTTATCAGTTTTTAAGAAACAAACCAAAGCCTATGAGCAGCTACCTTCTTCTGACTGTGATGACAAAATGCTTTAATTTCTTCCAACCCTCGAATGAAACCCGGAAGGCTCACTAATTAAACAGCTCTGCCCCAAACTGATTCTTCTTACAGCAATGCTTCCCTCGGGTGAACTCAACCACCAAGGTCGTTACAAATTAGAAATGATACTTTATTAGTTAAACAATTCCTGCCTGACATCCACCGCAATATTTAAAGAGCACTTGGAATCTAAAAGTGGCTCGGATGACAGCAGAGAGTCACTTGTTCCTACTGCTGCACCTCAAAATACTGCAGGCATTTCTGTCCCCTCACCTCCGAGCAGAAGGACCCAAACTAGTTTCACCTCATGGAAAAAAACACAGTTCTCTGTCCTGCCCCAGAGACTTCAGTCTGTGGGGGAAGGGAGAGATCCAGGACTCAAATCCCCATGGCACAGACACATGGACACCCACTATGCTTGACGTCCCTTGTACACAGGACCCCTGTGCCCTCTGTGTGCCCCTGACACAAGTGCCTGATGGGTGGCAGAGACTCTGTCCCCAGCTTCCTCTCAACAAGACACCTACCTTTTCCCATGAGCCACTTTGAGTTTAGGATGCCAAAACTCACAAAGAGTTTTAGGCGTTTTTTAAAGATTTTACTGTGTGTCTTTGTGAAAGTCACTTCTGAAAACACCACCTGAGTGCCTTCAAGAAGTTCCCCCCTTGGCATATTTGTTCTGCCAAGTGTTCATAAATGAGACTGTGCTAATGTAGCTGACAGCAAAACTCAGAGTATTAAATAACACTTCTTAAAGATCCCCAAGTGTTTTACGAACATGAATTAATTAAGCTGCAGGCCAACCCTGCAAATTATTTAAAGAGATCTTGAACCTTCCCTCCTTGCTCAAGGACATGAAGAAAGGAAGGGACCAAAGTCCAGTGAGAACCAAAGCATTCTTATCTTCCCCATTTCCACTAATCCACCACACCGGCTTTAACAAATAGCCAAAACACAATAAACTTAGAATGGCTGGAATCTCATCAGGACGATGTTAGTTCAGGCACTTTTTGTAAGCTCTATCTTGCATGCCCAGCAACAGTTAAGGAATCTGCAGAATATGAAGCGGACAGCACTGTGTCTGTTTTTAGGGGAAGCATGGGATTTGGACTGATGTGGCTATTAAGAGTTCTCTCAAAAAAGGCTGATTTGTCTGCAAATTTTACCTGTCAAAAGCAGTCGTCCCAGCTGTTTGAGAAGGCAACCCCCTGCAACATCAGTGTGACACAGAGGGGCAAGGGGACCTGGATGAGCCCCTGACTGCCCTGTCCCATCGGCATCCTGGGTCATGCCAGAACCCAGCAAAAGACACCTTCCTATCTCCAAAGGAGCTGACAGAGCAAGACCAGGCAGCTGAGCTCACAGATGCTGGGAGTGGTATGAGGGCCCCAGCCTTCAGAAGCACTGGCTGTAGCTTGTCCACTTGGGTATCAGGCAGTTTTCCCCACTGGGCTCTGGGGGGATCAAGTGGAAAGAGAACAGCCTGGGATACCCAGGTACTGAGCCAGGCATGGACAGGTTTTTCTATCTGCAAGGAGGCGGCTGGGATGTCAGGACTCCTCCGCAGAGTTTCAGACCCTCTTCACTTACAAAAATGTCTGGAAGTTCTGTGACCGTTAACTCCAGCCTGAGGAATCCCAGAAAAGAGGGAAAAGTTGAGCCATGTTATAGAGGAAAGCTGGTTGCACAGGGTAAGGGTGTAAAGAGCACACTGAGCTGATCTCTAGAGGAGCCTGGATCAACACTCTGGAAGCACATCTGACTTCCTACTGTGAGATGATATTCTTGCAAACAGGGCTGGAGGCTTGCTTCTAAGGACACAAAGGCTGGTGCTGGCAAAGGAAGGAAATAAACAGGAGCACACATCGGACGGCACAGCCTGTTCTGACAGGGCTTGACTTCTCTGCTAAATCATTCTCTTCCACCAGCTAAATCTCCTCACCACTTGTTCACTTATGGCACCGAGCAGGCTAGGCCAGATCCATCACTTTGCCACCACACTGCATGTCATCTGTTTTAAATCCTTGTATCTTTCAGGCTGGCTGCAGTCAAGGAACCTGCACACACAGCCAGTCACACCTGAACATCCCTCCTTCCTCTTCACACGTACAGGAAACATTTAGTTCAGTGTTTAGCGTCCCTTCAAAGCTAACCAGGCCAGCAGAAGACATATAGTTTAATAACATCAGAGCAGCAGAGTCCATTTCCATCCCATTTATACGTTGTGTGGGACGTAGTACCTGTTGGTTTACGGTCAGTAGTAAGCAATGGAGCTACGCCTGAACTCACAGTTCAAATTGCTTTGTCAACAACATGAAATTTGCCTTTAAAGAAGGTCAGCAAAGAGAAATGACAACATTCATAACTGCTGGCCACCAGGAGCGGAAGGAAATACTTGAATTCACACCTGAGGGATGGGATGCCATCCAGAGGGACCCGGACAAGCTCGAGGAGAGGGCCATGGGAACATCATGAGGCTTAACGAGGCCAAGAACTGGTGCTGCAGCTGGGTCAGGGCAACCCCCACTATCAGCACAGGCTGGGCATGAACAGATGGAGCAGCCCTGCCCAGAAGGACTTGGGGGTGCTGGTGGGTGAGAGGCTGGACATGCCCCGGCCATGGCACTCACAGCCCAGAGAGCCAAACGTGTCCTGGGCTGCATCCAGAGCCCCGTGGGCAGCAGGGGAGGGAGGGGATTCTGCCCCTCTGCTCCGCTCTGGTGAGACCCACCTGGAGCCCTGCATCCAGCTCTGGGGTCCCAGCACAGGAAGGACACGGACCTGCTGGAGTGAGCCCAGAGGAGAGACACAAAGATGGTCACAGGGCTGGAACACCTCTGCTGTGAGGAAAGGCTGAGAGAATCGGGTTTTTTCCAGCCTGGAAAAGATAAAGCTAAGGGGTGACCTAATTGTGGCCTTCCAGTACCTGAAGGAAGCCTACAAGGAAGATGGAGAGAGACAATTTAAAAGGGCATGTAGTGACAGAATAAGGGTGAATGGCTTCAAACTGACAGTGAGTAGGTTTAGATTAGATATTAGCAAAAAATTCTTTACTGTGAAGGCAGTGAGGCACTGGAACAAGTTGCCCAGGGAAGCTGTGGATGCCACATCACTTGGGAGTGTTCAGGGCCAGGCTGGATGGAGTCCTGAGCAACCTGGTCTAGAGGAAGGTATCCCTGCCCAGGGCAGGGGTTTGGAACTAGATGATCTTTAAGGCCTCTTCCAACCCAAACCATTCCATGATTCTGGCCCACAGCGCAGTATTGCTGGGTGCTGGTCAGTCCACAGCTGGGGTGAAGAGGAGAGCAGCCACATTTATGTGTGTGTGACTCCTCTCCACTGCTTAAGCCCTTGTGCAGGCAGTGTCTGTGGCAGACACTGCGCTCACCCATGCCCAGGAAGGACTCATAAAGCACCAAGGAAACTTATCCTGAGTCAACCTAATGACAGCCCAGAGAGCTTGGATGGTCTCACGCTGAAGTTCTGTTGGAAATAGAAAAGTGTGAAGCATATGAGAGATTTTTCTCCACAGCTTCCACAACTCAGCCCCACAAAAATTGCCATGCCACTGTTTTCTATGCTCACTCAGCACAGGGAAGATTCACATTTCCAGTGACAGCCAGCTGAAGCAATCTTTTAAAAATCATGCTGAAGACTCTGGAGTGACACTAGGGTGATTAGTTCCTGGCCAAAGACCCTGCCTATAACAGCAGATTAGTAGAGTACATAAAACATTTGGGAGTACATAAATAAAAGATGATCATCTTGAGAGATTGCTTTCTTGGATCAGTTCTAAAAAGCCTGAAACTGAGACTCCACTTAACACAAGACAACTGGATATGAGAATTACAAGGGCGTAAAAGGACACTGCATTTACAGCCATTCAACTCATAGCTGGATGAAGACCAGAAAGAAAATACAGTAATAGATCCACGTAACAGAGGTTATCATCCTTCACAACCGGCCCTCATGGATGAGTGGAAAAAAACTTCACCAGCCCAGAGAGGCACTTGTATCTCCTTGCTGTCACTCGAGACAAGGATCCCAAGTCCCCTTCCATACTAAAGATGCTGCTTGCTCATTTACAGGACAGCTGACATGGTGGTCAGGGGGCTGGCTCTGATGCAGGAGCTCAAGAAGACAGGCAGCATGGTTTCTGTGGGAGGACTTTGGAAAGAGTTGGATTCTCCTTCACTTGATTTCGAGGAATTTTGCAAATAAAACCCAAAACTCAGAAAATATGTGAGCTTTGGGAAACAAATGAACATCTGCAGAGCTTCTGGACCAGAGCTCGTCTGGACCATGGTGACAACTGGGGACAGCAAACCCCCTTCCCACCAGTCCCTACTCCTTACCAGGAGCAAACTGAGTCCTCTTGCTCAAACAGTAACAGACACAAGGATTTAACATCCCAGACATCCTACCCAAAAGGCCTGAGGTAATTTTAAGTACCTTTTTAGAGAGAGGAGCTTTGCCAACACCATTGCATGGAAGGAGAGGGGAGAGTGACAAGGCCTGAAGAGACCTGCTGTGGCTGGGGGAATGCAGCTTATCCTTACCTTGGGCATCTTGCGCAGATTGGGAGAGAGCTTCAAGCAGGTGATGAGGCCTCGTTCGTCTCCAACAATGATAATAGGGTAGACAGGATTAAACTGGATGTGAGTTGTTTTATTTTTCTTCCTGGTCACCACTAGCTGGGTGCAGAGAGGTTCAAGCTTATTAATGTTCAGATCAAACACATGGGCCTGGGGAAAAAAAAAAAACAAAGAACACAAAAGGGATTAACTAGGCAAGAACATCTCTCAGTGACAGAATGGTGGCTGGAGAAACCAGAAAGAAAAGGTTCTGTTGGAAAAATGTCCCAGCCACAGCACACAGTTACCATCTGTGCTCAGGGCTGTGGTCTTCTTTTAAGTAACTGGTGTGCAGAAGTCAGCTGCTGCCTGTGAGCAACTGTGCCCCTCCTGCAGGGGCTCATGGACAGAGGACCACTTCCCTGCTGTGGGTGCAAGCCTTGGCAAGGCTCCAGCTGATCTGGGCTGGAGAAGGCTCAGAGCCAGCACTGCGAACCCCACAAACCCTAATCTCCCTTCTCAGCGCAAGTAATGAGACAAACAGGTGTTAAATCAGAGTCTAACACAGATTGATGCCCAAAACGGGGAATGCTGTCAGAAATTCTGATTACTGCTTATTACAGAGCTCTCTAACATTTTCAGCTTAAAAATAACAACAATAAAGACACAAACCAGTAAGTAATAGGGAAGTGATGGGAACTGCCGTAGAATGATTAGAGTGTACCCTGGGGTAATGCCAGAGAAGCACAGGGCAGCTTGGCAGCTCACTCCAGCCCAGACACTACACCTGCACACATGTCCTTCTCCCACAGCATCAGGAAAAGTGCCAGGTAAAGATTAGCCAAACAGGAAAGGTGAGGGTGGAGGGAGAAAGGCACAAGGACCCACTCGTGCAGAAGTCCCACTGGCACGGACTTCAGACCTCTGGCCCAGTGACACAGACCTGCCACATCCTCAGCTGCACAATAATGCGCATTTCATTGTGCAGAGGAAACAGTGGCAGTTACTCAAGAGAATGAATTAACTTAACATTATCTCCCAATAATTGCAATTAGCTCCAGTTACCAATACAGACCGCAAAGGCTAATAAAACATGATGTCCCTCTCTTCCCCAGGGCTGAGGTGAGCCATTTCCAGCATCCTGGACTTCCACCTGCTATCCACCATGAAGACTTTCAGCCTTATGTTTCTCTTCCCTTTTCTGTCTTCACAAAAACTAGGAAGGGAATGCTTTATGCTAACAACTACAGTGGGAATATAGAGGAAATTAGGACTGAACTACTTGTAAACCTCCTTCCAGCTGTGTCTTGTTCACCAGCACTTAAGAGACAAAGGAAACATATAATTTCAACAGTATGCCATGCTGACAATTTGAATCTAGGAATTATCTGATATCAGACAATGCTACTCTACAAAAGCTTATTCCAAAGAGTGTGGAAGGTATCAAATCACTACATGTACTTTTCCCATTACACACCAATGAGTCAGTGAATTTTATCTGAATCCATTTATAGCATAGAGCTGGGCCATGTGCAAGCACATGTCCCAGGCAGTCTCATGAGCTGCTGTGTCTTCATAAGACTGTAAGTCTAGGAATTTGTGATGTCCTTGGTCTGAGCCGGCGAACAAAGGTCTTACAAAAAACAAGAAAAGGAACACTGCCTCCAGACTGAAGTAAAATAAGATGGGAAAGCGCTTGAAAAATGGACAGGGTTGTCAAGATATATTTTGAAGAAATCCATGACAGTACAATTCAATAAAGGAATACAAAGCATCAGCCACAGACAAGGATTGGCAGTTTGGAGAGCCCTTCCCCAGTCAGCAGAAGCATAAGTGAAAGCACAGCAGCATTTTTATCTGTTCAAAATACTAGATGCCAGCATTACATTGCGAATTTTGACCTGAGACTTGAGGTCTCATAGTCCAGCAAAGGTAACTTCAATTTCCTGCCTCTCAACATAAATCAAGGTAGCTCTTCTGGCTTGTACTTTACACCTGCTGTCTTACTATCTGGGAAAAGGAACAAGCACTCTTTCAAGCATATCAGTCTCCCACGAGCCACACTCATTAAAGATCTGTTTTCTTGCCTTCATAGAATATGCTTTTATTAATTTAGTAATCTAAGAGCCTGGGAAATGCTCACTGATTGAGTAGTACCATTTAATCTAGTGAAAAAAAAAGCAACAGGGAATTAGTGGCCAAGTTTCTTCTCGGCAGCCAGGTCTGCACTGCTCTCTCTAGTGCTGTCAATGTACCCCCCCTCCATTCTGCCCAGCCCTGCACTGGAGAAAGATGGCATGGCCAAAGGCTCAGTGCTGGAGTGCTGAGCAATTTAAATTACTCTGGGTGAGGCTGTTTCTCAAAAATGTCACGAACAGCCCAGACAAGCACAATGCCTGGGACAAGAACTTGAAACCATCAGCAATGTGGAGAAGGTCAAAAGCAAACAAGTTTATGAATGTTCCTACTATAAAGCTCCTCTTTTATGAGCTTCTAAACAAATGGGCTTGTTTTCCTTCGCCAAGGGAATCATGGAAAAGAACAAACTATTTCAGTTCTTCAGCTGGAAACGCCGGCCTCCTATCAGCTGTCAGATGCACCAGATGGAGGGGTGGGCCACGGGCACTCAGGACTTCAGAGGATTTGATTTAGAGACTTACAGCTGCTCTTAGGAGAAAGGGAAATGGGGTCGGAGCAACACTGGTTTTGATGCTTTGGGAGTAGCCTAGAAGGGCACAAGGCTTCCCACAACACTTGAGGCAGGTTAACAGTGCTGCAAAGCAGCAGAGCTACATGCGGCCAGAGCCATCTGTAGAGCTGCCTAGGGCTTTCTGCCCAAAGAACGGGAGATTGAAAATCTGCAGCTCTCCTTGAGACTCCCAGTCCCCTAGTCTCAGAGTCCCTAGACGCCTGCTCTGCTGGCTCAGGTCCTGAAATCAAGGATTACGGAGTGGGATCCAGCTGGATCTCCCACCACAGAGCCTCACCAATAACACACAGTTTTCTCTCCCTCCCACTGCCATGGTGGCCTCCACCCCAAGATCACTGCTTGCACACAGAGATGGCCTCTCAGGCCTTGCAACATGAGCCCTCTCAGAGTATATGACCCAGAGAAGAGCAACCACGACCCACATGAGTGCTACCCAACCCCATGTGCGACTTGAGTATCAAATTCATGGCGAGCCAGGATGACCAGAATCACATCCAAACCCTCCTTCATGGAGCACAGGTTCCAGGGCAGGCACCCATCCAGCAGCTCCCAGACAAGAACTGATACTCAGACACTGTCAGGCAGCTGGTACAAAGGGGCATTTTTATAAAAGCTGTTACTAGCATCATTATCCTTTCAGAGTTCACAAACCAGTGAGAGTCCTCCAATGAACAGCCCCGCTTTCCTGCCAGCTCTGCATGCCTCTTCTCATGCTGTCAAGGCTGGTCCCTCACTGCAGGTTCTGAGACCTGGGGCCATCCCATTTGCTCATCCACACTCATCCAGGAGCAATTTAGAAACTACAGAGTGAAGGTTTCAAACCTCTGGTTTTCAGACCTCAAAAATGTTTCCATTTTGGTGTACATCAACAGAGAAGGAAGCAGAAGCCTCCTGACAAACTCATTTCTATATCTTCTGCAGATTCTGTAGAAGCAAGTAAGGAATCTGGGGGGCCTGGAGCCCTGTTGCTTGCAGACCACAGCAGACATCTTAATTTTTTTTTCTGCTAGTAAGCTAAAAACACAGTGGATAAGGGCATTTCAGTTCTTTTTTACAGAGTGCTTAGGTACAATATGTGGTCACTTGCTTAAAGGAATATAAATCAGACTCCAAGAACAAGAAACCTGGAAAAAGACACCAAGAAAGAGGTAAAAGAAATCTGAAAATGTCTGAAATAGGAAAGTGCAAGAATTCCCTTCTGTTTCACCCACAACTACAAGAGAATGAAGCTCCGGGCAGTAACCAATTACTCTGACAGCAATTTTATTTATGATCCTTGTAAACCACCATGCCTGCTCCAAGAAAACATAGGAGAAGATGTAGTACCTTCCCAAGGAAGCCAAAGCTGCTGAGTTAAGCAGTCCCTTGCAGAATGGGGATTTATGAGCTGGCATCAACCACAATCAAAAGAAACATAGACCCACAGTACTGAAGTGCTGGATAGGTTGGTAGATACGCCAGGCAGATGTTCAAAGCAAATTTCTTGATGGAAAGACAGCAATTCTGCTAAGTCCCTGAAAACATGCACTGAATTTAAGCAGATGGCCATTTTTCTCTGAGGTGAGACCAAGTGAATTCTGCAGTTTCTAATGCTTTTTATCCAATTAGAACAATTTTAAACTGCCATCACAGTAACAACAGAGTTTCTCTTCATGCTTGATGTACAGGCAATAACAGATCTAAGTCTATTGTGCCACCGTTGCAGAAAATGTTTGACATAAATGAGCTGCTTTGATGCTTGACTTCCAAACAGGCAAAGAAGAAATCCAGCTCAGTTTCACCTAGACCAACAGCTCCTCTGTCTATAAATCATGTCAATGCATTCCACCTCCCAAAATCCAGCTGTTCCCCAGTGCAGCTCCGCCTAGCTCCGCTGCAAGCATGGCACAGTGCATGTCCAAGGCAAGTACCACAGCTCCAGCATTAAACCACGTTCAGAGTTTTGAACTCATTTCTCCCTGCCTGCTCTCCAAACTGCACTTACAGCTTGAAAGCCAGCCCAGGCTCTCATCTGCTCAGCACGTCTGGGGTGACTTGGACCCCTCTGTCCTTATAACCTTTCCCTCCTTGCCCTGAGGCAACAGGGTGGGAAATGCAAGGGGCTGTGGGGGGAAGCAGAGCTCACGGTAGAACTTCTCTGCCAGCAGAACAAACTACTTGATTTTTGTGGCCCATGAAGAACAGAGCTGAAGAGCTACTTTGACCAACACTGCCTTTATCTTGTCCTCAAACCCCTGCTGAATCTGCCATGGCTGGAGCCTTTCCTGACCTTTTATTCCAGTCTTACAAGACTTCATTCCCCAGCAGTGGGCTGGACAATGCTAGCAGGTTCAAAAACAACCTGATGACAACCAGAACCAAGACTGGAGGGAAATATATATGTGTGTAAGAACAACGCAGATGTACCTGGTAACTTGGCAACAAAGAGTAAAATCAGCGTAAGAGCAAAAGGTGAGGGATAATTTAATACCATGTTGCCCTTTACCAGTTGACATCTCTTTCAGTGCTTGGCTTTCACTGTCCTTTTGATCGATTTACCTCATTTTCTTGACTGAATCATGATCCCTCATCCATTCGCAAAACTCCACAGATGATTTGTTTCAAACTCTCGGATAATACATTTAACAAGTGGGCAGGCCACCTCCAGACTCTGTCTAGCACCATGACAGCTACTGGAGCATGCCAAAGGCACTGGACAGGTAGGGCAGCCCAGCTTGCCCTGCACTGGAGGCCTTAGTTTGCTTGATTTCTATACCGCCACTGTAGCAAGAAGAGGTTCCAATACAGTTAATTTTCTCTAGCAGGACATTTTTCAGTTACAAACCAATGTTGTAAGACAGTTCTTGGTCTCGCTGACACACATGGCAGTCAGGGTCCTGGCAGGAGAAAAGGAGACCTGATTCAGAAAACATTCACTGCCTCCCTGCTTCTGCAATGACAACACGGGAATCCTGGTCCTCAGCGGCCCTGATCATAAAATTCATGGCCTTTCACAGCACTTTCATGCTGCTGGTGAAAGAACAGGCTCCAGCTCTGTCACAGGTATGTTCAGAGGCTGCTTTGTGCTTGGAGGATGAGCAGGCATGTGTGAAAGCTACTTCTTGTGCTGAGCCAGCCAGGAGCCAGCTGCGTGTTCTGAGGCATGGGAGAGGGGTAAGCACATCTCTCAGTCCTGCAGCATCACAGCCCACTGCTTCAGGCTGCATGACACAGCGGGGAAAAGAAAGCCTGTCACCTGACTTATCTGTAGGGCTGCATCTCTCATCTTTTCCTCATTCAGTAAGAACTGGGTCATTCCCAATTTGACATGGTAGGAAAACAGCATTAGCCTTAGGTGATTTGACTCAGCTCCCACAAGTCAGTAAGAAATCAAAACCTCAGCATGTAGAAGAGCTGCTATTCATTCAGACAAGCTGAGAAACATTTGGCCTCTTCGGAAAACCCCAAGACATAGTTTTACAAGAAAGTGCTTGTTTATCCAAGCTAAATTCCTCGTCAGTCACCAGTTCTGCCAGCCTGACTCTCCCCTGAATGCCTCAGTGATCAGGATAAAACAGTGCTCCCGAAGCCAACCTGTAAGCATGTGCTACATCCCCTTTCTCTGATCCACCAGGCCTGTTACTCAAGAACAGCATTAGATTGGTTTTATGTGATATGGCCTTAGGAAAGCCTGGCTAGACTGCCTGCTCCTTGATCTACCAGTGCTCACAAACAGAACAACCAATGGTTTGTCCCAGGATCTTTCTGGGTAGCTTATTTAGGCTGGCTAATCCCTTCTGCATTGTCACAGTCCTGAATACTGGGTAAAAAGCCTTTCTTTCCAGTCTTCTGACACTTCTGTACTCTGCCATCCGCCACAAACACCTGACAAAGAACAGAGAGATGGTTTCAACCAGTCTTTTAAGTGCCCCAGGGCAAATCTCCCAGGGCTGAGCTACCTGAATACACCCCAGCCGTGCCAGAGCCCCTGTGCTCTCTCTGCTGTGACCCACAGTCAGTGGGTCGTTCAGCCCCTGCTGTCAGGCTGAAACTGACCTCTCACACCATGACTGAGCTCCATCTCTCGCCGTGTTGGCAGGGTCCTGGCCGTGCCCTGCCAGGCAGAGTCAGCACTGCAGGCTGGGGCACAGGCAAGGGCAGACAGCCGCACAAGAAGGGGCAGCGCCACACCTGATGGGACAGGCAGTCACTGGTCTCTGCCACCTGCACCCCACGGCAGGCCAGCAAAGCTGCTCATAAGGCAGACACTGAACTGTCGTGTTTTGGAGGCTGGCATTTAAAAAGAACCAGCACAGATTGCAGGTCATTATAAAATGCCAAGGAATAAAGATCAAGGTTCAGGAGCTGCTATCTCTGTACAGATGGATCTGACAGACAGCTGGAGGCTCTCAGTGGCCAAAACAACAAAAGTTCAAACTTGCAAATTCAAACCTAAGTGAGGAGCCATTCCTAGCAGTCAATTAATTAATTAATTAAGAGCAGAGAGGGGTAGCTTTATAAACCCTTGCAGATTCCCCTGATGGACTCTATGCCCCCAGTAGGTTTTTATGCAAAGTCTAACAGATTAATCAACACACAAAATCTTTTGAGATGCTGTCAAAGTAATTTTTTTTTATTTACACATCCATGATGCAGAAAAAGGCAAACTTGGTTCCTGTGTGGCTGAATGAACTAGGTAATCTCAGCGGATCAGTTTTGCCAAAATGCTGTATTTCATAACCTTAAAGGGCAATAGCTTTAGTAATGAAAAACTGGCCTGTGAGCCTCTCTGTAAAAAAATAATTCTTGTAAAGCCTTCAACAAAAGGGGTTTAAATTTGGCTTTGCACTGAAACCAACTACCATGCTGATAAAGTCACCTCACCTGCAATCAGTAGCTAATGGATGTGAGTGAGCAGCAGTGTCCTGAGATGCCTGATGCACATTTTGAGGCTTGGAGCCCACTAGAGCATGCTGTGATGGGATGGGGGCTGCATCAATATAGAACTGAGGGCTCAGAGCCTGCAATAGCAAGCCAAAGTCTTCCAGGCCAGCTTTATTCCCTAAAAACAGCTGCTAGTGGGAAGAAATGCCAAGGCACAAAGAGTCTGGTGGCAGGAGGAGGAGAACGGGGAACAGTCTAATTGGCACAAAGAGAAGGCAGCATTAATTTTGGGACTCTGACCATCTATCTCATTAAGCACTGACATGCCACCAGCCCTTGTTCTAAAGCTGACTCTCCAGCAGTCCACATCAATCTCAAAGATTCAGCAGGGAATAAGAATGAGCCTTTTAGGTTTTGCGGCAGAAGAAAATGAACAGTTTTACAAGAAACAGCCACTTCCACTGCAAATACAATTTCACGGCCATTTTAAGAAAGCTCCTACCCACTTCAGCCTACTCAAAGGTCCTTCTGGGTGATGGCAAAGAGACTCATGCTCATTTAGTGTCTTTACACCCCTGCAGTTGCCCTTGCAGAGATGGCAGAGACGCAGAGAGCCAGGGAAGACCTTGTCCCAGCCCTGCAGAGCTAGCGGTGGCCCCACAAGGCATGGATAATCCCCTTGGGCTACTGCAGGAGGGTAGGAGGAAAGATTCAAATGCAGCAAGGGCATCTGTAGCCAGGTTCACTGTCCTGACACCTCCAGGCAAAAGCATCAGCAGATGAGAGGCCTGCTGGCACTTCTGGTTCATGCCCTACAAGGAGAGGCAGGACTAAGTCAAAAATACCCAGGGAAATATTTGCAAACCTGAAAAGTTTAACAAGCCTCTTGTCTACAAAATCATTCATGCTTCGAAAATGGAGGCTGGCTTTTCTTCCAGCCCACGCTAAACGGGCAGAAAGTTCCTACAAATTGCTCTGTGTACACTCACACATGTGCTAGCACTAAGCAAGTGCTTCTCTCTCAGCTGAGAAAGGATGGGCATCAAGACCAGCTGGCAGAATAACCTTGGCATGTTATGCTGTGAGTGAGATTCAACAGAAAGCTGGTCTTCGAGACTTCACATCCAAAACAGTTGTACAAACAGTAATATAGGCTTATATAAGCAGGAAAGAGCACACTCGCTTCCTGAGCAGCAGCACAAACCATTAACTAACTTCCTGAAGGTTTGGGTTGTTTCGAGTATTTCACATCTTGAAAGGTCAACAGTTTCACTAATGGGGAAAAGCCCTGGAGCATGTGTCTGATCAGTTTTCTCTGCAGAGTAAACACTTGGATGACATTTATCTTGAGGCTATCAATATTTACTAAAGATGGTTATAATATCATCTTCCTCTTGCTGCACTAGTAATGAAGAACACAGCCCACAAAAACATGAAGGCTAATGGACTTGTACTGTGTAAAAGCCTGTGGTAAAGCCCCTGGGATCCTCCTTTTCACACAGGACACTCCACAGGGTCATAGGATTAGAAGGCAATTCAGGTTGAAAGAGACTCACAGAAGTCTCTAACCTGCTTAAAGAAGGGTCAAGAGGACAGATGTGGTTGTTCAGGGCTCTGTCCAATCTTGTCTTGAGGCCCTCCGTGGACACAGACAGCACAGCCTCTCTGAGAAAGCTGTTTCATTACTGGACTGCCTTCAGAGCTACAGTTTTTCCATACATCCAGCCCAAACCCCTCATTTCAACTCACTTCCACTGTTGTGCCTCATCATCACTCCATGTGCTGCTGTGAAGATCTTGGCTTGAACTTCCCAATGACCTCCTTGAAGGTACTGGCAGGCTGCTGGGCTCCTTCTCCAGGCTGAAAACGCCCAGCCTGACCACACCATCACACCCATTGCTTAGGGCACTCGTGGCCCACAGCCTGGGATCTAGTCAGGAGGTCACCTGTGATATGAGACTTTGGCTTTTTTAACAGGGGTAGCAATTCATGCAGGAATTCTGCACACACAGAAGTGGAGGAATGCCAACACCATTTCCTTCTTTAACGAAAGTAAGTGAAAGAAGACCAAGAGGAAATTTCATGTATGACTCCCAGTTTTATGTGTTTCAATTTTTTTTTCTGCTTTAAACCTAAGTTTAAGATGGACTTAAAAGCAAATGCTGCTGAATGCTGCAGGATTGAATTCCATCCCTTCCATTTCCCTGCCTTCTGTCCTTACAATAAGCTGACCAATATCCCCACATTTCCCGTACCCTAAATGTAAGTGTCCAGGTATTCAAATCTACCTCCAATTTTTTTTTATCTCCAAAGCAGGTCTCTCATCCCAGACAGCCTTCTTCTTCCTGTCAGGCTTTTACCATCTAAAACACAAGGTGTTCTCTTCTATGAATCTCTGTTTATGATCTTTCTGAAATAAAATGATCAGCAAGCAGAGCAGGAGACTAAGGAAATTAGCCAGAACATGATGGAGAGCAATAGTAGCAGTTACTACCCACTGCACCAGCGGTAGAATGTGCACGCTTGGGTTATTTATGAAGAGGTAGTGCTGTCCAAAGCAGATGCCCAGCTGCCAACAAACACATTTTATCATAATGACCCTGATATTTACAGCTTTTATTAAATCCCTACCTCCTGGATTCAGGGGGATTGAGAGATTTTTATTTTCTAAAATGCCTCAATTTCCAAGTCAGTCTTAAGGGGCTCATACACGTTTTGGACACGTAGCATCAGCATGAACAAGAAAAAGTGTTTTACAGAATATGCCAGGTATCTCTTGAAGACTGCAATTAGGGCCTGATTTTAAAACCACCTCCAGGCAACCTTCAAATTTTGCAGGCATGATTATATGCAGATGCCAAGACAGAGGCTATTTGCAAACAGGAGGCCTTTAATGTTTTATTTTCTGGCTTCATGTCCTGTATTTTTCTGTTCTGTAGAATCATAGAACATCCTGTTAACGTAGATTTTTTTCCCAGCACTAATGGAGCCTGCCCTTTGTGAGGCACTGAGTTATTCAGAAGTGCACTCTGCTACAAAGTGGAATATGTCCAGAATAGAAAAGGCGGTAAACAACTATTTATTCTACTTCCACTGCAGATCTAGAAGGTTCTGTTCAACAACAGCAACTAAGCTACGTCTCAGACACACCCTGCTGCATCCAGCATGATTAGTAGCTAACACAAAGGCCCAGTATTCCTATCAGCATCAGCCCTGGCCAGCGCACTGCAGTGGGAAGGCAGCTCTTGCCTGGACCTGTCCTGCTAGCCAGCCCAGTTTTGGGCTGCTCCTAGTTGATGGCCACTCTTCTCAGAGTTTGGGATAGAAGGCAAAAAGCAGAATTAGATCCTATTAAATTAGGTTCTATTCAGGATTACTGAATTAGATCCAAGGATAGCCAAGGTGAGACACCCTAGGTGCAGTGCTGCCAACTCAAACAGGCTTTTGCCTCATCAGTAGTCCCATACAAATCCTAGGTCTATGGATGCTGTGGCTAATGCGGCTAGGACAAGCTGTGGGTGGCCAAGTCCACAGCAGCTTCTCTGCAGTAGGTAAAGCTCTGAGAAAGAACTCAAGTGGCGTGAAGCATCACTAGAGAGGAACTACCACTGCCAAAACTTGACCACATAAGTAAGATATCCAAGTACACACAGTGTTTACACTCCATCTGTTCATGCTGCCCAGGATGTATCTCTACCTGCAGACATCTCCATCCTTTTCCACACAGTTAGGCACCAGGACATAGCTGGGGTACCCACAGCTCTCTGCCCTGCTCACCCCAGCACTCAATCAAAGCTGTGACTGCCAGCAGAACCCTTGCACACACAGTCACTTGTGGAAAACAAGCCAGAGGATGTGACTGATGCACTGAATGCACTCACTGCCTTCATGTGAGGCCTTCATTTGGTGCATGGGAGACTGGGGACAGACAGATCCACAAAAGAAGGACTCAATCCTGACTCTGACTGTGAGGGAAGAGCATCAACTTTCCACAGGCTGTGGCATCCTGAGCTTGCCAGGGAGACCAGGTGACCCAGTGGAGAGATTTCTATTGCTTAGGAGAGACAAATTCACAGCCTGAGCCAGTGTATCAGCGAAATTATTTTCTTGCTATAACATAAAGGTTAAACTACAATAAAGTAGCCAAGGCATCAATTCAGTGATAGGGATACATAAAGGCTATCCATTTGCTAGAGTAATTTTGGCCAAACTGCTCAGACTTTCCAGTTTATACTAGCTAAACATAAAGCCCACGGTAACAGACGAATGTGCTCTTACATTATTGAATCAGTATTGATGGACAGCAACATGTCCTGGCTACTTGCCAAGCCCAAATTAACCATCTGAGCTACAGCAATGGATGACTAGAGGCAAAAATGTAACTACCATCATGTCAATACTAGGACTGGTCTACGGAGTTCATTAACAAACTATTACTCTTAGAGACAGCCCCACATGGTGGAAAAATGTGGATTTTATTTAATTGGAACAAAGTTCTATTGGCTGACCCCGGGCATATTACTATAATTGACTTTTTAATATAAGTGTAAGTATATAACCACTTTATTCTATTGTTTCTCTACACCTTGAAAGTTCGGAACCAGTGCCCTGATGTCAGGGGAGTTCTGATCTGGAACATCATCTCTCCATCCCCAGGGATGTACTGGGGATTTCACACGGAGAAAATTCAGTGTTTTAATCGTACCATCTGCAAGCTGCACACCTGCACTCACATGGTTAACAGCAGAACAGGGAAGGACTTGTATGCATTTCCAAGATCTACTTTGAGAAGGACGGAGAGATTAATGCCCAGGGATATGTATGCCAACGGCAGGAAAGCACAAGAGAGGGTGAGTTCCTGCTGCTGGCTCCCTGATACGCTTGGCCAGGAAATTGGGCTGGCCCATTCCCACGCTCAGCCCTAATCTCTTCTGACTTTCTCTCAGCTCGAATCAGAGCAATGCTGCTTCCAGCCTCTCACCTGGCCATCAATGGTGACTGCAGCAAACACCGTGGAGGAGTAAGGAGACCACGCAACATCCCCTACAGCAGTACCCAGGTCATAAACAAACATCGGAGTCCTATAAAAAAAGACACAGAGAGAAGAATTCATGTAAATACATGCCACTCTGGAAGTGTAACACTGAGCCATGAACACTTGGATGTTGCAGAAGTGGGAGATGGGGTATTTCTCTATGTCAGATAACAGCCAGGGTCTGATCCAAAGGCAAAGCAAAGCTGAGCACCAATACAAATGGGTCAGGATTTGACCTGCTGCAATGAGAAGAGAGGTAGCATGTTTCTTTCTTTCTTTCTTTCTGAAAGCATTTTGAAAACTTCTTCCCAACACACACAGCAAGATGGAGTCTCTCTGGTTAATATTAATAATCATACGGGAAAAAATTACCTCCCTTCTCTGGATTTCTGACAAGACCATTGAATATTAGAGCAGTATTGGCAACAGGAAATATGTGACTCTGATTTACAACAAAATCAATCTTCTGATTGAAACCAGACATTCCTTAACCACTAACCCTGAACTTCATCCCACATTTTAAAATGTTCCAATTTTTTTTTAGCTTCTCTGGCTCTTAGGAGGTTTCTGGCCCCTGAAGCTAGAAGCCAGTCCCTGACATTTCTCTGTACAAATGCTCTGTAGCATTTCTCTGCCACAGTAGGTCCTGCCTGAAGGAAGGCAGGTCCGAAGTAAAGCAGTCAGGCTCTGTGCTGAGCTATTCTGCTTGGCAAGTTCCTGGGGCAGCCGATGCTAAATCTTATATCTCACACCTGGGGAGTTCAAATCTGAGCACAAAAAATAAAAAAGCAATTAGCATTATCAACACCTAGGAGGGAAACGGAGACTGACGTATGAGCAGAGTCAACATGTGGTGCTGGCACATCAGGCTGGACCTCCCTGCCCACACCATGACCCAGCAGGACCTACTTGATGGTGTGATCCCAGATCTTGACTGTCCAGTCAGAGCTGCAGGAAATGAAGACTTTCAAATGGAAGGGATTCCAGCTGATTGAGTCCACAGCCATGTGATGGGCTTCAAACACATCCAGAAACTGGCTTGAATAACTTTTTGAACACTGCAATGGAAAGAACTACTCAGTAATCAGAGCTAGACCTCCTGAGGCTTAAATTCTTTAGAAAGATGCCTCTGAATACTCGTATGGCCTCTAAGGATCTTTTGGACTGGCTGGGAAGAGGTGGTTGGTACCCAGAGGTGCTGCAGAAAATCAGTAATTTAGCACATGCTGTTTCACCCCCACTTGCAGGCAACATCCTGCTCCCCTCTGCAACACACAGAGACAAGAACTGAAGTTGTCTGGTTGGATTTAAACAGCCAGGCCCCAGAGACCATTCACCACTGTGGGAGCTACACTGCCTTCCTGCCAGCCCAGGCTCCTGCTGTGCTTCTCCTGTGTGAAAGGTTCACGAGAAAGGCAGGGGAGAACATTGCTGTGCTGCTCAGGAGCACTGTGTGCTCACAGCACTGTGTGCATTCGAAGTCTCACAGTTAAAACATCCAGTAACAGTGCTCTCAGCACAAGAATGTCTTACTGGTCCCTTTGACTCTCAGGACTTTGGAAAGATGCTGTAAGCCCTCTCCTGCCACCACCCTGGACAGCCTGCTCAGAGAGCCTGCCCCATCACAGGACTCTGCAGCTCTTTCTGTTGTGCCACTTGAGACTCCCCAGAGGGGTGTGAGAACCACAGAGGTTGTCCAGGACTCAGGCATGTCCCTGACAGGCCAGGGGGCCCCACTGAATGGCAGCCAACAGCAGCCTGTGAACTGGACAACGCCTACACACATACAAGGGTCAGACCAGCAGCATCACAGCTGTGGGTGTTGCTGAGTTGCAAAATGAAGGATGTCTTCAAGAGCTGGAAAAGGAAAACCCGTGGGACCCTTGGAAAAGTCACTCTGTGTGTGAGCTTATGAAGCAGGGAGAAATTACAATCGAATTGGCTGCAAGGGGACTTGATCCAGATCTGGTCAGCTCTGTGTACACGGAAATTTTAGGTTATCTTCCCCAAACCTCTTTCCCTCCAAGCACATTAGAGGCTTCCTTCACTAGCAACAAGGACCCCATCTCACGTCAAATGTCCTTTTGCTTGTGTTCTCACACATAAGCTGTATCCACACAGCAGCTTGGAGTCGGTTTCAGAATTTTCTGTTGGTTTGCCTCACAACTGTCACAGAATTGACTTTTCAGAACTTTTCATTACTCCCCACTGAATGCAGCACCACATCATCTGCCCAAGTAGCAGGATTGCTGAAGTGTTACATGACTTTAATCCTTGCAAACCAAAGATCTAACTAATCATAAGGCTTAACTGTTTATTACAAGTGACACTTACTGTCTGGGTATTGTTCATATGTGCAGGTACTGGAATAAGGGTGCTAAACCATTCCCACAGCAGCAGTTCCTACATCCCTGAGAGCCTTGTTGTGGTAGGAAATGGAAACAAGAAAGTGGCTCATGTCTCACTGAGATTTACTGACAGTGTTTATAGCTTGCTAGTAGTTTGTTGCGTACTCTGTATTGCTGTCCCTGCATTTAATTGTGGGACAGAAATCTCCTTTAATGTCATGTTTCATAATATTACTTCATAATTCTTAATGTTCAGCCATCAGGAAAATCAGTACTTGGCTTGTTTTGAAAGTCACTTTGCTGGAAACAGACAGAACGGGTCACAAGTAATTAACACAAGAGAGAAGCTGCTTTATCCATCTGTCCTTTCAAGTGTGTGGATTGAAGGTCCCTAATACCTGAGAACTTTGAAGAGCAAGATGTTAACCAGATTTGTCTTCCTCCAACAGAACTGTAATGCCCAGCACCCTTTTTTCAAAGGCTTGCGGGGGCTGAGCCCCTGATCAACGCAGCTCTCTGGGCACTGGTACAGGAGATGCATCATGCTCTGGGATGTGCTGATCCACAGAACTGGCTTTGCAGTCTCCATGACAGGAAAAGGATCTGCATTTTTTTATATGAGATCAGCAGCAAGAAGATTTCTGTAGGGCAGATTCCCACCTGTGTCCCCTGTGAGAAATGAACCTTGCACGTGCTTTAGCCTAAAGGCATCCACCGTGCTCGGGCAGTGCTCACTAGCCCCACACCACATTCACCACAACCCTAATCATTGTCTCTGAGTGCAAGACAGGGCTGCTTTCTTCCCAAGATGCATTTTGAAGAAACACCACAAACTTGAGAAAAAGCTCAGAAAATAAGTATGACTTTAACAAATAAAGAGTTTCTGAGCTAACTAGAACTGCTGGTTAAGTCTTTCCCCACTATTCAGTTCAAGCACCCAACAGTTATTAGATACGTCAGGATGAAAACAAAACCACTGGAATATGTGACATCTAAGTCCTGACAGGAGAGCTTTGAAGGGGATGACTAGATTCAGAGAGAAGGAATTTGTGCAGCATGTCTGATCTTCTAGAGCACTGCACCAATTTGCTGAGAGTGTTTTTCTCCTACTTAAATGATGGTAGACGTGCTCGAATGGTAAACAGTATTTTTATGGTAAGACAGAAAAACAAAAATATGTCTACGGCAACACAGGAAACCAGTCAAAGATGACTCTTGACAAGGCTACAAAACATGGGGGAGGAATACTGGGAGAAAAGGAGAACTCCGAGGACACAAAACTTATGAATAAGCTTCATTAACAGCACTTCAGTTTACGCTAGACGTTAGTCTGACACAAAACTCCCCCACATACATGGTGAACGGATGGTTATTGCTGTCCTTATAAGGTAGAGGGTTTCTTCAGTTCACTCACAGGAACACTGAGAATCTACGCAATACAGAAATCCAAAAGCAATTTTTTTCAGAGAAGGTTTGTATCTGGCAACAGAAAGACAGTACTGCCCAACACTGGCACTTCCAGGCAGCTCAGGATATCCAGAGGCTCTTCAGAAACCACTGACACAAACGTGTCCCATGTTGTGGTGGACAGGCCACCACCAGCTACACCAGAGGCTCTCCTGGTTTTAGCTCAGTGACTGCTTGTAGAGATCTGTGACAGAAATGCTGAGATTTGCAGAAGGGCTCACAAGTAGAAACTGAGGCACGTGAACACATCGGGAGAAGCAATAGGAAATGGTAAAAGAAAGAACCTGTGGCAACTGGTGAAAAATACAGCCAGTCCAGGGAACTAGACAAGCAGACAGAACACAGAAAGACGCCTCAAAGATAAGGTGGTGAGAAGACAAGGAACAGAACTCAAACCATAAAATATCCAGACAAGGAAAACAACTTTGCCTAAGACAAAGCAAGACTAAACACTGAGGCGAATGATCTCTCTATTACTAGAGGAAGTAACTGACTTCTCACTGGAAGTCAGAGCCTGTCCAGAAACCAGTTTGTCATCCTCTTCTAGGGAAGACTCAAGAGATGTGATAAGGATTCAACAGCCAGCATCCTTTGTCATCTGCAATAATAATAATAATAATAAAATAATAATAATCCTGTCCCGAACAGAAAGATACAAATGTTCTGGTATGTAGTATGAGAGACTGAGTATGAGTGAAATTAGTTTTGTTCAAAATTAGAATAACCTTTTCTTCTAGTCAGTCTTGCACTAGGTTTTATTATATTCATTTGTTACTCTCAAGAAAACTACCTAACACTGAAAAAAACCCAAAGCCTTTCTTACATTCTTAAACTTTTCTTGAGTGTATCCAAATCTCCTCACAATTTTTCTGTTGAAGGCCTGTTTATTCGAAGTTATTCTGACCAAAGACTTAAAGTCACAATGTTTCAACACAAATCTCAGAGACCATACTTTTTGATACCAAGCTGAACAATTGCTGAACAGCACGTAAGATTCGCAAAAAAAGCATTCAGAATTTCATTACAGAATCATATTAATGCAGAAACAGTTTCTCCTCTACAAAAAAGGGCAATAGATAGGTCTGTGCATAATTTAGATAATGATTTCTTGGCTTCAGAAACACTATTAACTAAGCCATTTTCAGAACTTCACCATAATTGTTCTGCAGCTAAAGAATGAACACATTATCATGCTATTTGTGGGCACGCCTGCTCTCTGGGGAAACAAAAAAAAAGTTCCCCTGGAATTCACTTTCCAATTTATTTAATAAATAATCTAAAATTTGGCCCATGCAGAGAGCAGCCCATGTTTGATCCCTGACTCAGACAGCATGCGAGGAGTCCATCCCTCTCACTCAACACCCAAGTGCAGCACAGTGATCTGAGCAGCTCTCTCCTGCTCAGTGCAGCCACAGGACCCGAGAGCTGCTCAGGCTACTGTGGGATTGTCCCTGGTCCCAGTATCCGAGTGGAGCAAGGCTGTGGGAGGCAGTCCATGGGCAGCTCCAGTAAGGGGTTCAGACGTGCAGTGTTTCAGTAAAGTATGTGATGAAGGTGCGTGGTAGTTCTTGAGAAATGTCTGGAGCAGCAGCTGAGCCCAAAACTTTTGAAACTGCTTGTAGGAAACTCTTGGGGGATGCTAAGGGTGGAACCACTCTTCCACATGTTTTTTGTAGATACTGTGGAAGCCTGCTCATGCTAGACACAAGATTTCTTCTTCCTGTGTTAACCCCTACAGTCCGATTGAAGATAGGCTCTTCCTGCCCATGGGAACAGCACGGTTTTACAGGGCTGTGCTGTACTATGTTAGAGCGGTCACTTTTCACTGAGGCTCACCAATGCAAGAATGTTGCTTTCCAGTAACCCTGACAATGAAAGGGGAGATCCTGTGTAACAGTATCTCTCCACATTTGTCCACACAAGAACTGCCAAAATACCTGTGGATTCATGGCTGGGATCACTTCTTATGTTAAAACCCCATCCTAGTTCTAGTTTCACTGAAGATTATCTAAGGCAGAAACACCTACAGCTTTTTCAATACCAAATTCTCTCCTGTCCAGTGCTCCTCCATGAAGAGCTTCCTTCCCTGTGTAACTCAGCCAGGACACCATCATGAATATTTCTCCTGATGGCCCCCACCTCACACTGACATCCACTGCCACACTCACATACATCCATCACTCACCCAGCCACAGAGGAAGTTAAAACCTGTGGCTCCCTACTGCCTTTTGATCAGGACTAAACACAACAGTACCCAGCAATTTAGAGTACAATACCCAGGGTACCAACTCCTATGGGTGACCAGACAACTCAAAACATCTGCCCCCGACTGTATGGATGTTTTGTGTCCCAAAAGCATCAACAAAAAAACCCAGAGCACCTACCCACTGCCCACTACCCACTACCCAACAGCTCAGCTGCCCACTCCTCCCACCTCCCTTCTGCACCTGTCTTGTCCAAAGCAAGTGAGCACTACTCAGAAATCCTCCTTAGATACTGCCTGGCAGAGGGAGAGATTTCAATCAACATTGTTCCTCTGCAAGGGATACATATTTGTTAAACACATCTTGCCTAAATGATTGATACTGATTCCAGGACATGATTTCCTTTGGGTCCTTACTCTGTTTCAGGTTCATTTTGCAGGTGGGATATAGGGGAAGGAGTTTACATCATCCTCTGGGGATGGCTGGATGCATCTGCTCTGCATGTCAGCCTCCTGCTGATTGTCCACCCCCCACGATGAAGGGCTGTAGTTTCAGACTTAACAGAGCCCCAGAGCCAGCTCAGAGGAATGCTGTGCAAATAAGAGTTGTATTATGAAGGCATTACTGGCTTTATTTTCAAGGCTAAATACAGCGCAACTCAAAACTTCCTATTTTTAACTCGATTTCTCGAGAAAACATGACGCCTGTGTCCTTCTGTGTGCTCATCTCTCTTCACAAACAACTTTTGCCCTCACTGGCATTTTCAGCCAAAGCTGGCTGTATGTGGGATGTGGTAACATTAAGGTCTTACACATCCTGTGAAAAGCAATGGCCACAGAGTACAAAACATCTGGGCAGTGCCCCCAGTGTGGGAAGGGCAAGCACAGCTTGGCTGCTGCCCCAGCACATGGCTGGAGCTGGCTGGCTGATAGCTCCTGCCTGGCACTGGGAACCAAGGCACCGGGCTGCAGCAGGGCACTGGAGGGGAGGTAGGCAGCACCGTCTGCAGGAACCAAGGGTTATAGTGTGGAGATGGGATCACTGAGCCGGGAACAGCGTGGGGTGGTCAGGAGGAGGAAGGTTTGAGTATGCAGCAATGGACTGGAGATAGGAGAGCAAGGAGAAAGAGGGACTGGGAAAAGGATCTAGAAAGATCTTAGATATATTTTCCAACCTAAATAATTCTACGATTCTATGTGAATGTGGAAAAGGAGGGCTGCGGGACACTAATCCATAGAAAATATGGCTTCATTAGCCTCACTGCTCACAGGATAACAGGTCTAAAAAGGAAAAGAGCTGATATTTTTCCTGCCATTTCCCCACAGTCATGAGGACAGAGGATCAATGCCTTTTAACTTCTGCTCTGATCCTACTTAGCACTTCACTTGCACAGCTGCAATCTGCAAAGCATTTTCTGGGATGCAGTTTGCATGAAAAACGTTTCTGCAAAATAGGGTCTTAATTGGGTCTGTGCAGAGAGCTCCCTGTGACCCTCTGCAGCGCTAGTCTGTCTCAGGCTCACCACAGGCAACCCAGGGCAGGACCAGGCTCTGAAGCTGTACTTTGTTACCACCTGAGCAAACAGCTCAGATGATGAACCTGAAAGACACACATGGGTCAGGAGATGTAAAACAAAGAAATCATTTTTACCTTATAGATCTTTCCCTCTTCAGTACCAACGAGAAACAAATAGTCTATCTTTTTGTGAAAATCAAATGATGTCCCGCTGCCTGTTAACAAAAGAAAGGTCTGTCACACAGAGAATTGGTTCAGCTGGCCAAAACATGCTTCCTGCCTACAGTAAACACACACTGCCTGTGTTTTCAGAAGTGATTTATTAGCCAGAAGCTCCCAAAAGAAATCAAAGCCACCCCTTCTACTAAACTTTCCAAGCTGCGCCTGTCCCCAAGACCTGCAATTTGAACAGCCATCCCAGAGACATGTAAAAGGGCACTGAAAGAACCAGAAGGGAACTGGAAAACCACTTCAGCCTAGGATTCATTTTGGTAAGAGTTGAAAATGCCTGTCGCAAACATAAATATTATGAGGATCTGGCCACCTCCTGTTGGGGAAGAACAGATCTTTTCTCTTTGTTTAGTATCCACAAAAATGTAAGTGGTTTCCTATGCATAAAAGTTGCCCAGTGATAAAACACCCCATCATACCTTCCTGTGCTCTATTTGCCCTTAATTCAGAATCCATTTAGCAGGCTCACTTCAGTAAAGCCAATAGCAAAGAATGTGATTTGGGAAGAAATCCTCTGCTAGGGACAGAAGGATCCTGTTAATGTCAAAAGCCCTGAATTGTGCAACATTGTGAACTATGTTTAAAACAGGTGTCAACCACAAACAGGATGTGACTCATTGAGATTTTGTGGCTTCTGCTCCTGAGGCAGATGCATCATCGTCCAAGAAAGCCAGTTCACATGTTGGTGAAAGAAAATTTCAGCAGGGTTCTTGAGTAGAAGGTGAGATGTCTGTTGAGCGCCAGAGCTACGGGAGGCTGTCCCTACCAGCAGGGACACCCACAGCAACCATCAGACAAGAAACAAGAACAAGCAGACAAGGCTCAGAAGCACACAGTTACAGAAACTTTCTGCACAGGCAGTTGTCTTTATGTCTTTAACATTAACAAAATGTAGTTCTCAAAGGAATTGTTACGGTAATTTCAACTCTCTAATATCATCTGCATTTTTAACATTCGAATAGATTGTTAAATATTCAAGACAAGTCTTTGAAAATCCATTTCCCAGTAACACTAACAAATAATCCCAAAGCCCCCGGGAGTTCTGCTGTGTGCTGCTTTATCTGGTTTCTTGCAACCTGTGTGGCACTGCAAAGCTTCCCACAAACTGCTCAGCAGTTACTAGCCTGGAAACACAGCAATTCTTAAAGGCAGAGCAAGGCCCTCCTCCAAACAGAGGTCCCATCTTCTCAGCCAAAACCAGGTGTAGAAGGATGATAAGAGGATTCCTCAAGGACTTCCTTGTGTTACTCAGGACCTCCAGAGCTGACTCATCCCACCCTGTCTCAAGTGCAGGATGATCAGGATGAGAGGATTTAGCCTAGAAGGACTGCACTGACTCTACTTTGTATGGAGAGAGCCTACATAGAAGTTCAGAAGAGATGCTGTGTTTTTACAGAGCCCAGACTCAATCAGGCACATCCCAAAGCTGGCTGGGTGAACTGTGCACCCTGGAAAGGGCAGGAGTTGCTTTTCACCTTGATTTTGCCAGTCCAGATCAATGTCTGACAGTAAGAACAAAACTGAGTTTCGACATAAACAGGTATGTGCTTTATCCACACAGAGACAGTCCAGTAAAATGGGCGTTTTATGAATTAATATTCAATTCACCTTTTTATGCAAGTAAAGGCAATAGGTAACCAGCAAAACTTGACTCAGTTAGCGGCCATTGCTCCAGACAGACTTAGCCCTACTGCACGATGAAAGCAAGGAGGCATAACCCTCCTTTACCTCCTTTCCATCTCAACACCCTGCTCCCAATTTAATTTCCCAGAATGACTGATTAGAGGCTTTGTGTCAGTAATTAATCAGCATGGCAAGGACTTGGGCTCTTACCAAGTGTTTGCAGCTGCAGCCCCTCTGGCCCCTGCATCGCTGTTCCGTCTGCTGACAGCTTGATGACATCCATGTGAACCAGCTCATTCTGCAGGCAGAGGAGATTCCACATGAATAGCACGCTTTGCAGCAACAATACAGAGACATTCAGTACTTTGAAACAGCAAATTTTATGGAGGAATTTTAAAAAGCTGCCCAGAAGTTGCTTAATGTTTCACATTTGGCAGCTTGCTAACATGCTGCTTTCCATAAAACCTTCAAGAAACCAATGCTTTGGTGCACCAGAACTGAGAGCCACTGGTACATTACCTCGACATGAGCACTTGACCTGGAAAATTTTGAGTTTCAGGGTCAATGTTTTCTAGTGGAGGTTGACACAGCCAGCTTAAATCATAGCGTTTAGTTAAATCACCCTGTGTGGTTTAAGATGGATATTTCATATCCTCATGGAGCTAACTAAAGCCCCACATTAATGAACTTACCATCTTGCCAGTTCTTGCTTCTTAACGTCTTCTTGTTATCCCCAGAGCAGCCTCAGTTCAAACCACTCACAACTTCATGGGCTCTGAGATTCAAGTAACAGCTAGCAAGCATTCTGCCCCAGGGGAAAAGCGCCCCATGTTTCCATTCTCAGCAGAGCTCTAAAGAGCTCTCATGGCACTGTTGTGGAAGGTGGTGTACGAACACAGGGCCAAAAGGCTGTGTCCCAAAGAGTTTACCGTCAGGGTGGGAGACAGAAGACAGATGAAAATAGACAAAATGTGGGTAAATATAAAGAAACTACCAGAGGGAAAGATACACTCTCAGACTAGCTTTGGGAGTTGAAATACCACTGCAGAATGGAGTTGGTTGTGACCATAAGAACACCCTGGGGCTCCAGTGGCCTCTTCCAACCCCAACCATTCTGTGATTCTCTGACTGTGTGATAAAAAGAACAAACAACTAAGGATTAGTGAGCAGTATGGGCTGTGGACTGGATGCTACAATGAATCTGCAAATATCCCACTGAAGCACTGTGGAACAAAACATAACTTCTTAGCTCAGTGATTTAAGCTGTAGTTGAAGCTTCTCTTAGCCCAGAGCAAGACTCAGGTGGAAAAAGAGATTCTGCCTGGCAAAGTCAACCCCAGGAATCTCCATGTTGGGGAATGTGGGAGAAGATGTTGTGAGCACCTTTTCAGTACTGCAGTTGAGAGGAGACAATGTTCTATAATGTATTTTTATCATACTCTGGGGGTACAAATTTACAGAAGATTCAACAAAGGTCAAAACCCATAAAGTGATGTACTCCCTTCTCATTAATTCTCGCTGCTGCACATCCACATGCCCTGGCCTACTGATGGCAGTAAATTGTTCTCTGAGAGAGCAGCAAGAAGCAGGACAGATGCCTGCAGAGTTCCACCTCAGCGACGCTTCTTACAGCACATTGGTTACAAGTCTGATTCAATGGGTAAAGGCAGGGGTGATGCTACGAAAGAGGCCACACATGCTAGTGTACCTGTGCAAGAATTGGGAAGAGCAGTGCCCAGAGCAACCAGGAGCAGAGCACATTTCACTGCACATCCAAACAGGAGTGCTGGTGGGCTGTTGGGTGCAGTCAGGACAAGCTGAGCAGGCACTTGCCCCTGCTCAGGCTCCCAGGCCTGCCTGCTGTCCAGAGAGCATGTGCCCTGTCCAAGACACGAGTCTGGCCTCAAGAGCAGCTTTGGAGCTGCCTGCAGCTGGTCATGTTGATACACCCAGCGTGTCAGACGTGTGATCTGTGAAGGCCCAGAGATGTGCTAGCACACTATTTCTGTTCTGGTAGAAAGGCAAACCTCTAAGCACACACCTTTCTGCAGCCTTCCTCTGAAGATTTCTCCCACTACCATCACCTGGCAGAGGCCCCTATGGACAGTTTCTGCAGCCCCTCTCCTTCACAAAGGACCCTGCTTGTGCAGACTCCCCTGCTGTGCTGGTTTTATCTCGTACCCAGCTCCATAGCATAAAAAAAACTTCTGTTCCTGGGGCTCTTTGTCACCAGATCCATTGCCATATCCCTCTGGGTAAACAGCCTGCTAACAATTTGGCCTTCCAGGAATACTGAGCAATAATATGTTGCATCTGCCTAGTAATTGTAGAGCACTTCGTAAGCATTAGTGAATCAGGCCTTACAGCTGCTGCTTTCCTCTTAGTTCTTATTAGCCTTAAGTGATGAAGCAGGCACAGAGCTGTTCAGTAATTTAGCTGTAGGTCACACAGGAGGGGGTGAACTACCACTACTAATCAAACCTGGTATTGCTGAGCATCAGCCTGAGAAGCAATGGGATGCTGCACCCCAAACAATTCTTTGAAATGGCTGTGATCTCCTTTTTTATAGGCAATGTGTGCACCCAAGCTGGAGACGTAGAATCATCCAGCAGCAGAAGTCCTGCATCCTTCCTTGATGTTTTACATCTTTATAAGGACTCAAGGTCAAGTCAAGACAGTCTAAGTACACAGAACTCACGTGCTTTTTCGTGAAATTTGTCCAAAGTGATTGTGCACATTTCTAACAGAGACAACCACTATGGTCAAGGCAGAACAACCATCTCTGGCTAACACTTGACAACTCATCTATCCAAATCTTGAGTATAGTTTGCCAAATATTCAGCTGGAAGAAAGAATGAAATTATTCACTTTGTGCTCTCAGGTTTGGAAGTGTCAAACAGCTACCAGTGTTTGAAGAAGCTTTATTTCTGGATAGTCCCGTCAGAAAGATTAACGAAGCACTCTTTCATTTATTCCCTGTTTGCACCATGGTTTTGTAGAATAGAAAACCTCTGGAGTGTCTTCGGTTTCGCTGTAAATGAAACCCAGAAAAAGCTCTTGTAAAACTGGAATTCAAGCAGATTGTCCATTTCTCCTCGACAGATAAAAAACCCCACAGATTATAACAAAACATTCTTTTCATCCTGCTTCTTGTTTTCCCTGTTGAATATCTGCCCCCCACAAAAAATGTCCAAAGCAGACAGCACCTAAAATTTTGCTGTTTTCCACCCCTACCTACTAGGTACATACTAGTTCTGGCAATTTCAGAGGTAATTTCACCTAAAAAAAAAAAATCTTAAAATAATCGTTTCACATGGGTATGGCCAAGTTCATTACAGTAACGCAAGGAATAAGTAGAAATGACAACGTGCTAAGTGGATGTAGATCTTAGAAGTCACACCAAGGATGCTTAGAAAGAAATATCCATGTGCTCAAGGGACAGAAAAAACACAGATTACGATGTGGAAACCGTTAAGCACTGGTGCAAAAGACCCTCTGCTGGGTGAGCTGCTATCAGAGTCCATCTGCAGACTCTTAGGTTATCCCAGTTGTGGCGTTTCTCTGAAGTAAGAGACTTCAGCCAGTGCTTCCTGCCTCCTCAGGGAATCATGTTGAGCACTCTCAGTTACTGGGGCTCAGTTGGTAAGTGTACCCTGCCAGGTCTCCTCAGCTGGATGTGTCTGGCTGCAGGCATGTACCGCCCACTTCAACACAAATCTTTTGGGCATTCCTATTCAAGAGATAATACAGGAGCTGAGTGCTGGGACACTCTTAGTCTGTCCCTGTCTAGGGAGCTCTTTTGGGAGAAGGACTTGGGATGCACTTGCAGAAGGGATTTTTGATTCTGAAGCTGCATGGATGAACATGGAAAAGTCTATATTAAAAAAAACACTTCAAAATCTGTGTCATCTGCCTGTAGTTACACTGTTCATTAGGGGATGCTTCTGTTACTGAACTGGACACGAGGTGAAGATTTACATATAATGCTAGAAGTTAATCCCTGCCATGGCAGCAAGGCCTAAAAATTTCAGAACAGGCAAGCCTTGGTATAACAGATTGAAAAATGAGCATCCTAGGATGTAAAGAAATTTCTTCTTTTGTTGGGGAATAATGGGACAGCTGCTTCAAGCTCATATTTAGGGCAATACAATTACTTTTTTAGCAAGAGATTTGAAATCTTCAAAGGTAAAATGAAATAACCAGCAGGAAAACCCACACATTGGGATTCAGAGACATAAATCTAAGGGTCATTTTGGGACATTAATTCTAGGTTTCTATCAACATATTTCAACATACTCCAAAAGGAAAAGTGAACAAAGGCAAGGCACGCAAACCAGTTTTAAAAAGTTGTATTGGATGTGAGTTGGCAATGTCATGGCAGGGAGAAACCTTCTGCCTGTCTGAGAGCATGCTGCCATCCCCCTGCAAATGCAAGCTTACTCTGTACTACTCACTCTGTCCCACACGGGCAGAAATTTAAATTGACCCTCTCCCAGTCCACATTGCAATCTGTAGGGGAGCATTTTGGGGATGAGAATCCGGAAGCTGTGGAATAAAGCAGATTATTCTGTTCCGTGTCTAGCTGACCCTTCTGGGACAAAGAACGTGTGAGAACAAGGATCAGTCTTGAATTCCTGCTGCTGCCAAGCAGGAAAACGATCTCTCATTTTCAGGCCCATGGGGTGCTACAGGTGCACACAGGATGAAGGTTCAGTCCTGACAAGCAGTAGGCTGACCCTGCTTCATTTCAGAGTTTAATGTGGAGCCCCAGATCCAGCTATGGCTGCACCACCTGCTACTGCTTAACATTTCTTCTCAAATCTGGCTCATTAGAAATAAAAATAACACTAATGAATCACTGAACTTTTGAGGCAATTGGTAATAACTTGTCTGGAAAAAGAAATTGTCACCTACTGTCTACCTTAACTAAAGTCCATGAAACAATCCGCCCATCCGAGGAGACAGAGAAGAAGTTGGAATTGTTGTCCATGTCATCCTTCTGCCACTTGACCTTAAAACAAGAAGAAACAAGAAGACAATCCCAGTGAGCACAGAGCATTCAGCATTAGCAGGCAGAATCCCATGGCTTCAGAAAGGTTTTCTGAAATCCTTCCTGGTTTGCACCACGGAGGCTTGCTGGTGTGAACGCTTACCTCCAACAGCACTTTCAGAACTGTCCCCAAGCACTCCTGTCAGTCACTTTGCTGCAGGATGCTCCAGCAAGGGGGTAAAGCCCCTCACCTGGAGACTCTGCACCTACCCATGGCCACTGGAGCACTGCCATCGAGGGCCTTGTGAGGTGTCTAAGCTATGCACCACAGCTCTACACTGTGGCACAACACCCTGATGTCCTAAGACATCTCCAAACACCACCAGTGGTGCCACACAAAGGTCCCCAGGCACCAGCCTTGCCCTTCACATTTGACTAATTACTCCAAGGGCAGTGTCATACGGCTACCCTCCAGCCAGACAACCTCAAATTATCTTTCTGTCCCTATGTGGGGTGCAGGCAAGACCTTGCAAGCACCATGTGACAAGGGTCCTTGGGGCACTTCTGTTTCAGGGAGATGAAAACTTCTCCATTAAAACTGAAATCCTCCCCACACCTTCAGAGCATCTGTCTGTCTGGTAAGGAGATTTGCCTTTTGACTGTGACAGCTCAGCAGGAGAGATTAGAACTCAGATAAATGGCTTACAGTTTAGAAGAGACATTTCAGTTAGACCAAAAGCATTAAGAACACTCGATTTTCAGATCTGGGAATTCAATCAGACTGAAGGGAAAAGAATGACTTGTCACTGGGTCTGTCAGCACACACTCTTGTTGGCATCTGTCAGTTCAGGATGGGGACAAGCACTTTAGAAGGTTCTGAGAAGCTTTTCAAAGGTATATCTGTTCCTGTCCAAGCAGTGGAGCAGATAAAGTTCCCTAAACATCATCTCACAAATATGATAAATGGGTATGATCATCCCAGAGCTTACCAAATACTTTATCCATGACCACTTATGTAACTCGTACCTAGCCCAGGAAACAAACCGCATTCTCAATACTTTAATTACACAGATTGGGTATTCCTGTGACAGGTCCTTGGGAAAAACTGTTAATTCTCTTTTGTAAAATTGTTTATACTGTGAAGTTCCGTGGAGCATGAAAATTAAGCAAGAGACTCAGCAAAGAGTAGTTAACCCTCCACTGAACATGTTTCCTTCCTTTTCTGAGGAAGGAAAAATAGAATGTAAAAGGAATCCGAGAATACCTCAAAACACCAGTTTCACGCCTGTAAGACACAACTGAACAGCTTTGAAGGTGGCATATACGTTTGAACATCCTTGCATAGGTGAAATTTTAAGTCTCTATGTGGAACTACTTCTGCTATCTGGCATTAAAGGAATGGCATCATTCAATATGATCCAGAATAAAATGATTAATGATTAAAAAGCAGGTTCAACAGGACAGTGATTGCGAAGGCTGACCCATTGTGCACAAAATGTGCTCGTATATCTATTCCCAGAACATCTCCCCGGGATCATGAGCTACTGCTGACAGTGACAGTCACCAGCAGCTGCTTCAGATGAAGGAGTTGGTGTAGTGAGGAGTTTTAATTCAAGGTGCAAAATGCAGAGCTCAGGGGAACTGGTTACAAAAAAATGTCCAATATGCCTCATGCTGGACACAGAAAAAGGGTCATATTTTGAATCAAAATACTTTTAAAATGTCACTCTGAAATTGTCTGACAGTAAGATGTTTTTATGTGTATGTCCAACACAGTTCTCCTCTAACTCATGTTCTTTCTCTCCAGCTTGCTTTCCCAAATATTTGGGAAAAACTTCACAGACCATCAGAGCAGTGGGAAATACATGGATGAAGGTTCAGCAGCTGTAGTCCATTCCCATCATCCTGTGCAGACACAACTTCTGAGTCCTGATGTTGACACTAATGCAGAGTGTTGCAAGAACCTCATCTGGAGGGGACCAAACAGCCTAAGAGCTATCATGAGCTCATGGGGTATTTTCCCAAGCTACCTCCTTTCAGCATTCCCAAAGCAAAGAGCTTTATCCCAGGGTTTGCCCACTCCAAATAACCTCTCTCTGACGGAGATCTATTCAAGTTTTCTACTCTTAGTTAGGTGTCACAGCTCTTCATCCATTACATGGATAGGTGGAGTCATCAGCCCCAAGAAGCAAGTAGGCTGATTTGCTTGGGGTACTCTTGCTCCTCTATTCAAAGCAGCCAACATTACTTGAGTTAGGTACTTTTTGTAGACAGCTTGAAAAACAGCCTCTTAGAGACACCACGCTCTGCCCTCAGATGACTATTAGCAGCTCTCACTGATGCTAGCTTGAATTTCAGAAAACAGAAATTGGTACTTTAAATTTTCCTTCAACACCTCTGACACTTTAATCGTGTTTGTGATCACTTTCCTCCTGATCTCTGAATCCCATAAATGCCTATTAGAGTAATTAGCCCTCATGATACTGCAATCAAATCGGGCATCTGCTCAGAACTGGCCTTTTCTCCGCTCCCAGAGGCTTGTCAACACGGCACAACCTCCTGTGATTAGCAGTATCTGTGCTGTGAGGGGTGGAGCATTCGAGGAGAGAACCAGGCAACTGTCTGCACAGCGGCAAGAAGTTAATTTTTCCCCTGAAGCATGTGATAATCAGCCAAAGATTTTGGCTGCGTGAAACTATTTAGAGCAAAAGTTCAATTATGATACAATCAGAGTGAAGAAGCACATGAGAAAGGAAAGTGTGTGTAAACAGCAGAGAGCAGACAAGCAAACAAAAAGCAGCAAGCATTTTCTGTCCCCGATCATGATGAGAACTCTAACAAAAGCAAGCCATTTCTTCAGTGACCTTTAACCTGACTATTTTTGCAGTGCAAAATTAGTGTGTGAAACTCGCGGCTGTAAGAACAGCCTACCACTTTTTCTTTTGATTTCTTAAAGCTCATTTATTTATAAAGAAGTTGAGACTATTCAAAACCTTACTTATATATAGAAAAATAAATATCAAGACCTCATGTTCATTACTATGTTAGGTTAGCAGGGTGATAATCCATTAATCTCTAGCAAGAGAATACTATCATTTTTATCTGTGGCAGCTGGTAATGGCTCCTGTCCAGCAGGAGATTAGACCATTTATCCAATCTGACTTAAAAACGCCCATGTTTCTGATGTCATTCCTATGAAAGAAATAATGCTTGATCCGTTTTCACGGGACACGGGCTGTTAGTCACTTGCACTGACACAACACAATTGGTCAAAATCACCCTGGCCAGGAGGCTGACTGGAGTGTGGTGCAGGCACCAGCTACTACAAACACAGATCTGGCTTGCCCTTGGCTTGCCAAAACTCAGGTGTGGGTTGCCACATGCAACAAACGCACAGTGACTGATGAGCAATTCCTTCCCTTCCTATTAATTAACCTTCAAGGAGTCCTTTGCAGTACCACGGCCCTGCTGACACCTGCCCTAAGTGAAATAAGGCAGAATTTTTGTCATTCAGTGCCTGATAAAAACTAATAAAATCTGCCCCAGCTAGAGAAGAGGAAAGACTAGGGCATTATCAAATCCCCACCAGGTCACCCTTACATGAACTGGCCAAGTCAGACACTCAGATGACTTTGGCATGCGAACATCTCCTTGGGCTGCTGAGGAAAGTCCATGCCAATGTGACCTGGGGACAAATTCCTTCCAGTGCCAACCTGGCTATCAGTAGACTCCCAGACAAAGCCATCATGGGAGTGCAGGGTTTGGAGGGACCCAAAAAGCATATCTATTCTCCTCTGAGGCAAAATCAGACACTCCCCTGCCACCGGTGACAATCCACATAGGTTGCTCTCACAAGTCCCCAACAACAGGTACTCAACAACCTCCCTGTAGATACACCTGTGCTTAATTGCCCTTACACAAAAATTTCCTTTACCAAGAGTCAAGCCAATTACTCCTTACCATCTCCCCAGTGGATGCAAAGAACAACAGTTTATTCCCCTTTTTATAACAGTCTTCAAAAAGGCAAGGAAATGTTACGCCACTGTTCCTTTCTCTTTTTTCCGCTCTCCAACTCAAACAAAGTGCCTCAACTGTTGCTTCCAGGTCCTGCCTTCATGACCCAAGCCTTCACCCCTCTTGTTCTTCCCCTTCAGCCTGGCTCTGCAGCTGCAAACACATGGTACAGGACGACCCTGAGGCAGGAGTTGCAACCTCCTCTCTCTTATATTCTTGCTAATTAATTAGAATGACACATATCTTTGTGTAACAGTATTGCATTGCTGATCACTGGTGGTGATCTGCTATGCTTCCCCTTGGGCACCCTGCTGCCTAACCAGCCATCTCTTATTTCGTATCTGTGCATTTAATTTTCCCTCTCTAAATTCAGTATTTGCTCTTGTCTTTATTGAATTTCATCACATTGATTTTGGGCCTTTCTTCCAATTTATTAAGATAATTTTGAACATAATCATGTCCTGCAAAGTGTTTTGTCCTCCCAGGGGGGCTTCCCTATTCTGTAATTTGAGTTGTTAATGAAAGTATTGATCAAAAAAAAGACCAGAAGTGACAGCTGGAGAGTCTCACTTGAAGCACCTTCAGAGTCTGACAGTGAGCTCTGTATAACTGTTCTTCAAGCACACTGCCTGAGCCACCTGAGCAGCCTCTTTGTGGAGATTTTACCTAATTCATATTTCTCTACTTTGGTTATAAGTATGTCACTGTGTAAGCCTGGATCAAAAGCTCTAGTGAAGTCAAGATGGATAGAGATGATAACCTTGATTGCCTCTCCCTTATTCATGAGGCCCATTTCTCTGGGTAAAAAAGGAAAAGAAATTATACTGGCTTGATAATCTATCCTGGACAAATCCATGTCGGCTTCTCTGAATCACCTTACTATCTAGACATTTACCAAAAGTCTTGCCATTTATTTAAATGCTTTTCCAGTCTTTGAAATTGGACTGACTGGTCAGTAATTCCCTGGGTCCAATCCTATCATTTTCCTCCTGACATTTTTCCACTCCTTCCGGCCCTTTGAGATCTTCCCTCCTTTCCCTGGCCGTGCTTGTCTTACAGGCCAGAGTGCAGCCTGATACACTGCTGTGTTATTACCCACACTTTTGGACTCTCTGTGGCTGGCTTTGGATGCCTCTAGCTGGGTGAATTGTCCAGACACTGTTTTCTGGGCTCCAGTACTCTGTCTGTGCCACTGCCCCTCCTGCATTTAACGACAGGCCCTTTGAAGAAAGAACCTGCAGCTACCTTTTTGCCAGACATTGGCTCTCCAGCATCACTGAAAAGTGTGTGGCGATTGATGACAGTAGACTATCATATTTCAGTCTGCCCACGTCACAGGTATATGAATGGGTGTGAGTCCACAGGTGACAGTGGAGCGGTGCTTCCCCTCATCCATTCCCCAGAGCACATGCCAACCCTGCGTCTGAGTCAAGGTACTCACTCAGCTCAGATGCTGTAAATGGGCTTGCACATAAACCCCAGCCTCTGCCTAAAACGCAGGACAGATGTAGCCCAAAAACTCTCTGAAATGCATGTTATGGCTTGAAATCGGTCTGGCTATTTCTTTAAGTACTCCACGGTATGTTTAATCTGATCTTGCTGATGAGCAAGAACTTATCTCATCTAAATATTCTTTAATATGCTCTTTCCTTATTCCGGCCTGTGCTTTTATCATCTTGTTACATTAAGCACACTAAGCAGTCTCAGACACTCATTGTAAGATTAAACAATACAGCACCAAATATTTCATCCTTATTCATACCACTCAGCAGTAGCTGAAAGCTTGCTTTAGTAATAAGTCTATATCTTCATTCCTTTAACTACTTATACGCTTCCCAAATATTTTCCCTTTCCCTTTTATGACCCAGGATAACCACAGCTCACTTAGCACATTCATTCTTTTTATTAATTCATGTTTGTGCTTTTCCCTAATACTCAGCTTCAGACATGTCTTTGTTTCTGTGCCTCAAGCGTTTCTCTGTAAGTCACTGTCGAGCTGCAGATGTAGCTGTACAGGCCCCTCTTAAAGATTCTGCCATTCTGCCCAGCCCAGCAGCTCAGGGATTTCACTCATCTGCCTCCTTAGCTGAAGAGAGCCACAGACTCTTGTAGAAGTCCATGTGTGCACCACAGAAGCATGAGCGCTTCCCAGCCCCGCTGTGCTCTCCCAGCCACCCCCTTCTGCCCATACCTTGGTCACACAAGGTAAGCAGTGGGATTCGGACACTTCTCCTTACGCTCACACTGGCTAAAGACTTTTACTCAAGGCTTCCCACTGGCAAACATCTGCTCCTTGAGCAAGAGAATCAGCCCTCAGTTCTCTCTTGCTGTGCCTGACCTGGCAGCCAAGCACAGACACAAACCCGCTGTCCAAACCACATTTCCTGTGTCAGTATGCACAAGTCTGGGCCAAAGCAAAGTGCCAGAAGAGCTCTGGGGCTCTCTCGAGGTGGACGAGCTGAACATGTGCTGTGATTTAGCAAGAGCACAAACTCTCATGGATGCAGTTTGGCTGCATCCGTCGCACAATGGCCCAGCTCACCAGCTGGCAGATGAACACCGTATGGATTCTTGCAGAGATGGAGTAAGACAGACCAAACTCCAAACTCCAAGCCCACCTAAACATGGACACGTTAGTCCAACTGTGGGCACCTTTGATCTGCGTAGTGGACACTTTCTCCATTTCACAGCTAGCTTGCCTTTTAGTCTGCCTCAGCATCATGCTGAGGGCTCACGCTGAAGTGCTGATCTACAATAAATTGCTCCACGGGTCACATCTTCTGAAGCCAGTTTGATTTCCCCTGTGCTCTGGTGCAAATATTCTCCTGGACTCCCTTACAGCAGTCTCTGATTTGAACTAAGAAGCAGTTCTATTTCTTTACTCTGTCACCTTCAAATGTGTTTCTTGTCGGTTCCTGACAGCAACTTTCAGCAAAACAGCATCCAGAAACATAAAGTCATTAGCAGCAGAGAAGAAATCTTTCACTTTCTTTTCCCACCAATGACAAATCACCATTTTTTTTGTTTATTTTCCTCCCTGGGTCACTTATCTATGCTGTTTGCCAAGGGATCTGCTGCTGTGAAAGTCTGCGTTGACACTCAGCTTATCCAGAGTCCACTGACTTTTTGTTTTGCTGGAGCAAATAGTTTGTCCCTCCTTGCTGATGAGACAAAGCAGTGCATCTACAACAAAGTTCCCAAATGTCCTCCATCAAGGACATTGCCAGCTAGTCTGCATTTGTTGCTTATCACACCTGACACAATAAGCGGACCTTGACACCTCACAGAGGATCCTCTGCCAGCTACCACAAGCGAAGCCAAGGCCAGGCACCCTGAGGAGAGTAAGCAAAATGCAAGGCTGCCCTCCTGCAATCAGTCACAAGAGACACCCCGAAATTACTCACTCAGCCATCTAGAAAGTACAGAGTACTTCACTCACAAGCAAAGTAACTCCAACATCAGTTTTAAACATCAAGAGAGAAAAAAGAGCAAGGTTTAGAGGTGAGGAACAGGGCAGTGTCTGGAGCCTCTCCCCAATGCCAACTTGGACAGCAGTACAAGTTATCCTATGTAGAGGTGGGAGGAAGGAAGACAGAAAACTTCATTCCTCACCACGGTTATTTGGGATAAAAGCAAAAACTGAGCTTAGTCCCGATGACTCATTTTGACTCAAGGCAGGAATGAAGATTTTAAAGGGCTGTGATAACTGAGTGCAGCCTGGTCAAAGGTCAAAGCAGCCCAGTCAGACTCTTTGGCTAAGTCTGTACTTGGTGAAGAAAGAGCTCCTGGGTCCTGCTTGCACTCGGAGCATACGATACCACTGTGGAGAAGATTTAGCTGTGCTCTGGTTGTCTGGAGGTGTGGACTGCCTGCCAAAGGTAAACCTGGGAAAGCAGGCAGGCAGGGAGGAACCTTAGTATGCCTAGCTGTTCCTTCAGTGAGAGGACCAGAACCATGGAGTCAGCAGCATGCCCACGCTGGGCCCGCATGGCAGGGTACAGCGTGAAGGGCTCCCGTCCTGTGACACACACCGAGCAAAGGAGATTGCTCGTCTCCATCTGCACGTTTTGCCATTCCTGTCTAACACCTGGGAAACAGACAGCATTTCTGCTCTGGAATGTCCAGTAAGAATGAAAGATCTCAAAAATTTTTTAAAAAGTGTTTTGGTCAAAATCGTCGTGGAAGGTATTAGTCCTTGATTTTATTTTTTTTTTCCTCAGAAACCCTGCTGTGAAAGTGTAGTCCCTGCCCACATCTACACCCCTGGGCTCCAGAAAATTGCTGGTATAAGCACAGTGAATCAAGCCATAACTAAGGAGGAGAAGCCACCCCAGAGATGAAGAATAAGGCTTGCCAGATGGTGAGAGCTGGGCTGCCACTGTCATACTCAAGAGTCTTTGCACATCCAGGAACTTCATGGCGAAAATGTGTCTCCCCTCACGAGCTGGGGGACACCTTTCTGCCACTGCCTGAGATACCTCCATGGGGAGGAGGTTGGAGACTCTCTTGAGGCAAAAATTACTTTTCAGGCCAGGAGGCTGACCCCTGTGCAGAGGCAAAATCAGATATCCCAGAAAAGGCTCATCTGAGCCTCTTCCTCCTAGTCCCCATCTAGTGTTTAAATGAAGGTAATTCCCACATCAAACTACAAGTAAAATAGAAGCATTAAGACTGTCCTTCTTTCAGTGCCATATAAAAAAATGAACTGTAACTAGACATCTCACAAAATTAAGGAGCACAGGCAGATACATCTGACTCTGTAAGGCCAGATGAAATTCCATCTAGGGTGCTTAAGGGAGCAGCTGAAGCAATCTCTGAATTACATAGCAATTAGCTATGAAAACTAGAAGAGAGGAGAGGTCCTGGGGGACAGGAACAGGGCAAAAATGCCCACAGGAATCACAAAACAAACCTGTCTTGAAGGATAGGTTAAAGGACAGTGGATGAGTCAGCCTAATGCTGAACTTTGAGAGCTGGAACAAAGTATTAAATCATATGTACATATGTACAGGATAAGAAAATGAGACTCAGTGAATATGGTCTCCTCAAGAAAAGACCTTGTCAAAGAGAATTTATTTCCTTCCTTTTCAGGGTAACAGGTCTAAAAGAAAGAGTAGATTTGTTATCTCTAATTTTGTAAGCCTTTTGGCATACTCCCTATGATGTCTTCGGAAGAAAGATAAGGAATTACTATGAAGTGGATGAGTGCTTGAAAATGAATTCCCAAGAGTTTAGACAGTGATTTCTTGACCAGATGGGAGAACATATCTAGATGGTTCCCACAAAGGACTATCCTGGGTTCAGGTCTATGCAATATTTTCATTAGTAAGTTGCATACTGAATTGCAAAATACAGAGAATGTTTGCAGATCATGCAGTTGGAAGACACTGAATTCCATTAAGATAAGGACTCAAAGTTATCCTGAAAAACCAGAGACATAATCTGAAAATAATAAGGTGAAATGCGATAAAGACAAGGGCAGAGGGACACAGACAGCAAGAAGAAAGCATTAAACATGTAGAAATTAGGGAATTTCTGGCTAAGTGACAGTAGCAGAAAAGCATCAGTGGCTGGCGGAGGAATCAGCAAAGTGACACTGCTGGAGTGGCACAGAAATATTTTCACATGTATTAAGAAGTGTGTACCATGTAAGACACAGAAGGCAATGACTCCAGTCTGCTAGTACTGGTGAAGACAGCTAGACTGCCCAGACTTATTTTGAAGAAAACACTTCAGGAATGATAACACAACATCTGTGATAGCACGATGGGAAGAAGAGGACACTCTCAAGGCCTCTGCCGCTTCTCTCTTCTGTGGTTTACAAACAGTTCCCCAGGTCCAGAAAGGAAGGTTCAGTTTTATTTTAAATTCAGTCTCACCTCTCATATGTTTACTGTGCGTCATGTTCAACCACACTGTGCCTCCTTTGTTCACTGCAATAGATGAGACTGCTTTGTATAGCAAACAAGTCTTTTGAGTGTGAGTAAAAGCTGATGGGGAGAGATAAATGAAAATTACTTGTTACTTAAAAATAAATTCATTGAAAAATGTTCCTATCTTAAAATCTGGGCTTTCTTTTAAATGCAAATGTTTCAGCTATGACAGGAATCTGCAGATAAAGGAGCTGCTAAGCAAAGGAGGGTTCTCCGTGCTGTTCACTCTTTTGTAGAAAAATTTGTTGACATTTTACCATTAAATCATGCAACAAGACAGAATGGATCAGTTCAATTTGCTCAGGAAGTAAACCTGCCTCCATGACGGAAGCCATTGAAGAGGTAAGGTCTACAAGGAATGACTCCTTCTAAGGTGAGTCAGTAATATTTAAATATTTGGCTGTAGTGTTTGCCTTAGAGAGAAAATGGTTTAGACGTGACGAATATCAAAGTGTTCAAAGACTCCGATGTCTCTCAGTCAGTCTGGGCTTCCTGCATTTCTCTTACATCTTTAATGAGTGACTCTGACCTAATGGACTCCCCGCTATCCTATCTGTAGCAGAGGCAAGGATTTACTCAGATGTCTCCTTACTTTACCCACTGTATGTTTGTGATGATGAACATGGCAATTAGGAGAATCAGGGGGGCTGACAGGCTTGGTAACAGTAAATAGGTAACGAAACAAAGGCAGCTGCTTCATCTACAAAGAAATCAGGCAGCAACCAAGGCAGCCAGCTTGGCAGGATCATATCTCACCAAGCAAAGATGCAGGAGGAAAAATTTTTTCAGAATACCTATGACAATAAAAAGCATCTCAAAATCCCCTGGAATAGAAGACACAGCCCAGCACTGCCTGGATGCTCCAGGAGCAGCCCTCATCTCCAGGCTGTCAGGCACCTGCGTCATGGGCATGAGGCTGGATGATGACTTTATTTATAGGTACCACCAAATACTGGGCCCATCTGATGGAATATGGCTCTTCTGGCTACAGGCAATACCAGGAACTTCCCATCTAATAATTTTGCAAATTATTTCTCTCCTTCTAGCAGCATATGGCTACTTACAAGTTTTACTACAAGCATTCTCATGGTTTTCTTCTCCAAAGTCCTTGAAAACTTCCTGGTATCTGAGGGAAAACAACTAGACGAGATCAACAGCAAGGAGGAAACACTCTAAGATGAACTCCCATATCCTATTTAGTCCCATAAAAACTCCTCTTTAGAAAAACACTGCTCTCCTACACCTAGGTCAACTGCCCTCCACCTTGGTGGGATCTTCCTGGGACTCAGAGGAGCAGGCTCCATCTCTTCAGCACAAGTGAACCCAAGGGCACAAGGTCAGCCAAGAGGAGCAAGGAATTAGGCCCACTGCAACAGACCACCCACAAATTTGGGGTGCAGAAAAAGGGTAGCAAAACCTTTACTACCAAAGAGCACATTTGGCAACAGTGGGAGGGAACTCAGCAGTGAGCAGAGAGCATGGACACAGGAGTGCCACTGAAGCACAGCAAAGGCCCAGCCTGAGGCTTGTGCATCACTCATGCTTCAGAGACTCAGATTTATCTGAAGGAAGCAGAGCTGTTATAAATAGCACTGGATAAGGCTGGCCCTACTTTCAGTTTGTTTTCTTCCTGCTGGGATTTGGATGCTTGGCTTTGTACAGTGTTTTACCAGGAATCTGTGTGCTCGTTCCCCTCACAGCTCTGCTGTGTGTGAATTTATTAGGCTGGCATGTTAACAGACAAGGAGGGAAGAACCAGACTTTAGACTGTCACCTGTTTGTCCTGTCAGTGGCTGTGTTCTCATGTCAGACGCAGCACACAGCTGAGCAATTCATGCCAGAGGCCAACAAAGCTCAGGGGTATTTAACCAGCTGCAATTCACAGCTCTTGGTTTCAGTTCTGACTGTGCTTGTGGTGCAAGATTCCCAATTTACAATAGACAAGATACGAAGTTTCCTACTCTATGTGCAGGAAAAGCAGACACACAGGGCAGGCAGGCTTACATCCAAACCCCCAAGCTGCCTAATGCTGCTATATCAGAGGCAGTGTCTGCAATACGCCTGACAGAAGGCTCCCATCACCACAGGATCAAGTGGACTTGCAGCAGGGATGGGTAGAGACACCCGTGGGGCCTGCTGGATGCTGAGAGCCCCGGACACTCCATCAAGCAGTGGCAGCTCACCATGGCTCCAGGGGGGAAGAAGGGTGGGAGTCATGGCCAGCCCCAGCTCCCTATACCTCGCTATGTGTCAATGTGACCTTGCCTGCACCATTCCTGCCCAACTTGCCTCTAACTCTGCCATTACCATTCTCTTACTTTTATTTCATCCTCTTCAGAGCAGCATTCTGTTGTTTCACAGACTGTATAAGAGCCATTAAGACCCATCAGTACATTTATATATACACTATAAAGCAGCAGAACAGAATTCAAAGATCCAAGGAACCAAACAAATGCATTACAACTTCCCTGACATTTTAAACATCAGGCTAACATCTTCCAACATCCCAAGGCTTGAAGGGACTTTTAAATTTTATAAGTGAAATCTTCTCCCCAAATTAGCTCCAGCGCAACTAACAGGCAAAGAAAGTTTCTTGTATTTTGCTTGGAGACACCAGAAAAGAAATAATCAACCTGAAAACCCACAGTAAGATGGTTTGGATCTTAAATTAAAGGAAGAGGATAAGAGTGGCATGAGAGAAAAATCTATTTAGCAAGGAACAGTGAGAGCAGAAGGTAGAAAATAAGTTCAGCATTGAATAAAGTACAGAGGGAAATGCAGCATCAAAGCAAAAAGAGCTCATTTTTCAGACAAACATTACATGATCTGCAACGGACACTTTGTTAGACAATGTCTAACCCAAAAGAATCCATGCCCAAGGCATAATTTAAAAATAACAATGAGTAATTTCTGAATCTCCAGAAGACACAGCTGAATACTGTCTCAAAAAGTACAGTGTCAAAGTTAAACTATCAGGGGTTTTGTTCATTATTGTCAAAGACATTCAGGAATAAGCATTTGGATATTTACCTTTCCTAACCTATAGTGACTTAAAAAATGTCCAACAGTTTTGGACAAGGCACAAGCATGCTGCAAAAGATTTTATTCAGCATATCTGCCATAGGAGTGTCTTGCAAATTCCAGCACTTCTACCATGCATAAATGAGCCCAAAGCTTCCAGATGAATTTCTGTGGCTCAGCACAGCCTTTCCAAAAAATGGCGGAAGTTAACTCTGTGGGAGACAGGATTTCCTCCAGTAGGGCTGTGCCCGTAGTGAGCTCTCACAGCGACTGACGACAACCAGAAAGCTGCTGATCTTGAGCCTGACTTCTACAGCAACCATATGGCTACTCTTCCCAAGCCCAGCCCGTCCTCCACAGCTCCCTCCTGGAGAGGACGGGGACACAACTGATGCTTGTCAGTCACTGAATGGCTCATGGTGCTGCAGCGAGGAGCCCCGTGTCAGGTACTCAGCAGACGGGACATCTGCTGCTGCAACAGCCTGTTACCGGACACAGAATTCAGTGTAGGGAGCAGGACTGCAGCTAAGGACTGCTCCACCAAGGAAGCCACTGACAGACTGAGACCTCTGGACCCCAAATGCATACTGACTGGTCCATGGATGCTTTTCCCACTGCTTGCTACTTCAGTGCAAGTGCAGAATGAGTGAAGTGATCTCTCTGGTCTCTTTTACTCCTGTGATGTCAGAAGTTAATTAGACTTTTTGCCCTGTCTGCACTGGGCCAGGTACGCAAGGCAGAGCTGGTGGCACAAAAAATTTAGTAGAAAGCTAGAGCTGAAGAGAAGGGTCCTCTGTGCAAACATTGAACTGACTCAGTATAAGAAACACAGTTGCCTAGCATTACTGAAGAGGTTTGGTGCTAAATGATCCTCACAATCAGGTTTCTGATCTATTTTGCCTTCAGGCTACATTCTCCCTCCTTTCTTGCATTCAGATTCCTTGGCTTCAGGTGTCTATTGCTTTCCTTTCTTCTCCAGATTTCTGTTTCTCCTCTAAGAGTTATCCCCTAGCAGTATCATCACAGAGTTGAATGAGATTTTCTTTCACTGAACTACCCTCAGCAAACACCTATTTTGTGCTTCTTAGTGAAGGCAACAGAAGGGGTGCTGAGGCTGTTCTGAGACAGCTGATCTTCATTCTGACCTTGATAGCAACCTTCTGTCTTATATTTTTCTTTTATTTCCTTTGCATCAAACAATTTGTGTGCCTGAAGCCAAAGGAACAAAATATTATGTGAAGTAGTAACATCTCAGAGGCAATGCAAGCTGCAAAATCTGTTGGTCTGACTGCAGATGACAGATTTAGGAGAATGCTCATCATCAGAAACAAAACAATGTGCTGGTGTTACAGTGGACTATGAACAAAACGCTTTTTTTTCTCCTAAGCGCAGAAAATATGATCAGCTTCCCGTAAAGACGTTTTTTGTGGAGCTGTGCGCAGAAGCACAGAATGGGGTAAAGAACAGCAGGCTGTGCTAACTTTAAAGGGATTTTCATCCACTACTAGCAGCAAAACAAGACTTCAGTGAGCCTGGGGTGGCTTCACAAACTGCGAAAGTTCTGTGCAGATTTATTTAAGAACTTGATTGGAACATGGAAAATAGACAAGTAGAAAGGATCACACAATTGTGGGGCAAACTCCAGTGAGCAATTTCAGGTGTGTTTTATCAGGTTGACACTTGAGATGGGACTTCCACAAGTTCTGCTGGAAAACTATTCTGCAAGCTGACACTCCTTTTAGTTTCCTTGAGCAGTCTGCAGGCTGTTACCACCTTGCCTTGACTTCTTTGTCCGTGAGCATCACATCCTAACCTTACTGGCATTTGGTGAAGAATTAGCCTGCAGTGGCCAGACCTTTCTCTCCCCATGCATAGGGCAGAAAATAATTCTCTCAGGATGCCATCTGAAGCTCCATGGTATCAGCTCCTAAGGGAGGCCAGATCAGCTTCAGTAAATCAACACTGAATAAAGTTGAGATTCTAACCAGTGATGTCTCCATAGCAATTCCAAACCACGCTGTCCACATGGGCATGCTTTTGACAGCCGAGATTTGCTTGAAGCACAACCAAAAGAAATGTTCCGTTTGCAGATCCTAGGGTCAACACTCTGCAGCGGGAATTTCTTCAGTAACTCTGATGGTGAGCAAGTAAAATAAAAAATTATTTCCAACCCTCTGCAGCAGTATTGGCTCCGCACTAGTCTCAGCAGCAATAACGTCCTTTTGGCTTGATGTGAAAGTAAAATAGAAGCACATAGTGAAAACAAATCTGTCAAATAAGATGTGTTTTAGGAAGCAGATTGAACAACAGAAACAAACCCTGACACATAGCTTCAGTTATCAATTCCTGATTCTGAACTGCTTCAGCTTCCAAATACTTCAAACCTAAAATATTTGGTATATCCCAGTGTAGAAAGGTAAGAGAAAAAGCACTCTTCTCAGCTGTAAATAAATCCTAATTACCATCTTCTTAAAAGGAAAGTAGAAAGAAAAAAATTCAGTGCTAGAAAAAGGAGAGGCTCTATGCTGAGAGCCCCTTCCCAGCAAGGACTCACTTCTTCCCAGAGAACACAGCTCCTGTGGCCTCTGGCTGCCAAAGTCTAGTCCAGTAGTTCCACACAGGCCAACCTCATTAACCTCCAGAGCCAAGCCCTGGGATTGAGCCATTGGCCCAAAAAAATTCACTGTTCAGGGACTTGCTTTGCAGGCCTATTCAGAGATGATGGGAGTGTGAGGATTTTGCTGACTAATTGAGCATTATTTTGATTGAAGTGGGGTTTAGGTTAATGCCACATAGGCTTTTTCCCAGCAGAACATGACAGGTTTAACCATTTTACAGGAGGTGACTCCTTTTAAGCTGGTGTTTGCATTCAAAGGTAGAGGCCTGAATTCACTGACCTGGGAGACCATTTCTAGGTTCTGTGATCCTGTGACACCTGAGTTTTGGTGGTATTAGCCACATTGCACTGCATGCATATCCATTCATATGTCTATGTACGTGTTTATTCCTCTCTGAGGATTTGGATTCTCACCAATTAGTAATAACCAATTGAAGATGTGTAATTTAAAACAGTCTAGAATGTTCCACTATTTACAATGCAGTAGCACTTAATACATGGGAGATAATTGCCAAAACTATAAGAAACCATTGCTATGCTCTTTTAAAAAAATAGACAGTGGTATCAGGTAGACAAACTCCTTCTTGGGCAACAAAATTAGAAAATTTGTATTATTTTATTTTGCTCTTAAGAATGGGAAGATTACATCAGTTTTGTTTTATGCAAACGTACTGAGATATCACTAAGTCACCGAAAATGAAACAGCACAAGAAAAGAGCTGTCAGTCTGCTTTACCCACTTCCCATTTTGTTTCCATTGTGAAAGGGCTGCATTGTTTCAAAAGAAAAAAGCCAGGCAGTCCATAGAACAAAGGCTCCTAATTGCTCAGGATAACATCGTTACTTTTCTACTTCGTTCATTTTTTCCTACAAAAAAGGGGGATTTTTTTGAGGTCTAGTATCTAGACAAAGACTGGGCCTCACACTAGTGGGGTGTTGGTGTGGGAGAATAGGGTATCTTTGAGTTAAATATGAGAAAAAAGGCATCACTTTCTAGAATCATTTAAAGCTGAATGAGGAATAACAATCCAATGTCTCAACCGAACAGATAGTCCATGCTGCTTTTCATCACATCGAATGAAGTGAAAACCTTTTCTAAACCTTTTGGCTGATATTAACAATGCTTACACTTCAGATCTTTCCAACAGAGGTACAAGCCCTTTGGATGGCTGTACAATCACCTAATCACCTAAATACTAACTTTCCTCACTAGTTTTGCAGCAAAAATTGTAAAGTTCAGTAAAAATATTGGTACTAAAATCATAGAATCACAAAATGGTTTGGGTTGGAAGGGACTTTAAAGACCATCCTGTTCCAACCCACCTGCCATGGACAGGGACACCTTCCACTAGACCAGGTTGCTCAGAGAAATTTTCTTATTGCTGAAGAAGGCTAACAATAATGATCCTCAGCACTCAACCTGGGGAAACAAAGAAGCAGGAATTTCTTTACACATCTATCCATGTCTGTGCAGTACTTTATCTCCTTTTCAGAGCTACCTTCCTAGAGTGCCTAATGATTTTTTTCACTTCTGAGCCCCACTGCTGCCAAGTGGTACACATAAACCTACCCCTAAAAATCCCATACAGACTGCCTCCACTGCTGAATGTACCTGGTCCTGGTCTGTAGGGAAGAGGCTGCTAGTAACACCCCTTCAGCAGACACTGTCCTTTCCAATATCATCTGGGGCACAAGTGATCTGGGATTTTTGTGTCTCTAATGTGCAGTAACAGCTGCGACCTCCCATAGCATGCCGCAGCAAGACCATGAAAAACTTCATGTAGGACTGACTATTTGGCCAGGCTTACTGGAAGCCTAAATGGCAGCGGGAAAAGCTTGGAAGTTTTCTTCTTTTGTGCGTGTCTGTGCGTGTGTGTGTGTGTGTGTGTGTGTGTGTGTGTATGCACATTCCTGACAGATTGTATTATGATAACAACCCATGTCCGGGCTATTATGTTAACCTGTTAGAATAGCCATAAATATCTGCTAGAGTAAAAGCCTTGGACAGACAGGCAGGAAATATAAAATTCATGTCTTCTCTGAAATGTTACACATTACACAAATTTGCACAAACTCTCTGTTTATAGCAAGCAGAGGTCTTGCTCTTGGCATATTTCACATTCATCCGTAGTCCCATCAGGTTCCCTTGATTTCCTGGACTTTTACTGGAAGATGCAATAACAAGGAGCCATGGCTGGGGGACAATCCATGCACAGGATGTGCCAAAGCTTAAGGAACACTGACATATGTGACTGTATCAGCCAGCTTGAGTCAGGTGACAGCAATAATCACCACAGCAACACCTTTAGCCCAGGCTAGCAGACCAAACACACACCCCTGCACCTCAACAGGCCCATACAGACCATGTTGAATTACATGCTGCCATGCTTCTACTGCTATAAACAAGAACAAAAGCACTTCCAGTGCTTCAATCTGAGCTCAGATTACACTGCAGACATAGCTAGTTAGCTGGAAGTAGCAACATATTCACACTGACCCCTCACAGTACCACCCATTTCGTGGCTCTTTGTGACAGACGCCAGAGTGGCATTAGTTTAAGAACATTACCTGAAAATCACAGTTCTGAATTCACTAGAGTACTTAAAGGTCAACTAAAAGGTCAACTATAAGGTAGTGTGTCTTGAATCCTGCTGGCAGCCAGTTCCACAGGCAGCTGCCCCCGGACTTTCTGTGCCGAACGCTCTCTTTTAAGCTGATTTACTTGTTTTACTTGTTTTTATGCACTGCTCATCACTTGCTGTCCTGTAATTCTCTCTTTGGAACACAAAGAGCATTGCATGCTGGTACAGACAGAGGATACCAGTTCTTCTCCAAAAATAAGTTAATTATAATAATGAAAACTAACGAGAAATAATTGTTTACAGAAAACTTTTGCTCACATGTTTAGTTTCTGCTGAGAACCAAGGATTCATGCAGTTGCTTTGCCTTTATGCATATTTCAAAATCAGCTTGAAGTACAACTTAATCACTCACATGTACTAAAACAGCACTTTTCCCCATAGAGGACTTTTCCTGCTGTGCCCAAACTCCGTGCAATTCAAAGCCCAGTCACAGGAAAGGAAAAGCACCCTTACCTGCCACACTGGCTCTGTGTGCTTTCCTGACTTGGCACTACTCTTGTAGCTGGGCTGGGAGGTTGCCTTCTTCAGGTTGTAGATGGCCACGTTGCCATCGTAGAAGCCCACTGCCAGGAGGTGGGAGTGGTCACTGTGGAAGTCCAGGCACATGACGCCACTCTCGCTGCTGAAGGAGTACTCTGGGAAGGAGGGGTTCTTCAGGGTGTAGAGCAGGACCATGCCGTGGCCCTGCTTCATGAAGTCATCTAAACAAGGAGATGTCAGATCAGTTTCCAGGATCCTCAGCTACTGAAACATACAGACAGACAGCTCCCACCTATGCCTAAAACCTACCTGAATATAAAGGTACCAGGCATAGGACCGAATGGTCATATTGGTGTGCCTACATCTGAACATCCTTTCCACCACTGATATGCCACCCCCAGGACATAGGCACAATGTACTTATGCAGTAGGACTACTGTTTTGGTGTGCTTTTTTCCAGGGAGACAGAGCTGTGAAGTCTTGGAGGAGAAGTGTGGAGAAAAGAAAGAATTTTGTGGACACTTCTTTCTTTGGGCTAGGATTATACTTCTTTCTGTGGGCTCGGACTTCACTATGCTGCAGACATACAGGCAGAAGCAAGGATAGCACCATTTCAATTTCTGTACTGGCAATATTAGATATTTCAGTCTCCACTACTTTTTCAAAGAAAAACATTTCATTAACGTACCTGTAAAGCATTATATCAGTTGCCATTACTCATAACTGGACAATGTAAAAGTCACTATAGCTTTATTTTCTATTTATGTCCAACATCTCCCTGCTTGGCACAGAAGCTTTTTTTTTTTGCCAAGACTTTCCAATCCTTTTTTTATTTACTTTCACCTTTCCTTTGTGCTGCCTGAAATTGGTTCTCCCTTTTCTCAGTAGGACCATCTTTCTTTTGTGTTTTTTATCATGCCCTGACTGTCTCTGCAATTGTTAGGGTATTTCAATCATGTAAAAAAAAAAAAACTATTTCCAAATTCTCTGAAAGGGAAAGAAAAGCTGTTGATGTAGATAAGCTCTCCAGAAACAAAGAAGGAACTTTGCTAATCTATGAAAACAATGCTGCCTCTGAGACCATCCTAGCCATCCAGTGCTTTTTATTACTGCCAATGCCCTCAGGCACACAGTATATGGGAAGTAAATTTACTGCTTTCTGTGCTTCAAGTACTCACGACACATTCTGTTTCCTCTCCTTTTAAAAGTGCTTCCTACCTTTCTTAACATTTTGGCCAACCTGCAGAGTCAGGTCTTGGTAAACGTGTACTCCAAGGACAACACTAACTTTAGAGAACTGTCCTTAGCAGTAGGCTGATTCCAAGTCAGCATGCAGGTACAGACATTGTGTACTTAATGTGTAACAGGGCCACATAAAAGCACTCAAAGAACCAGTAAAGAAACACACATTAACAAAACTATTAATGCTGCTTTGTACTAGATTGTCGAAATAGATTATTTTCACAGGTCACTCTGTACTGGTGACAGATGAGGAAAATGGCTTCTTTATCTTGCAGAAAGGTGAGATTACAAAATTGGCATTACTTTAAACATATCTGACCCCGAACAACATTTCTAGCATTTTTTTTTATGAAGGGGAAACTTATTCTTAGAATTCTAGCTGAAATGGAAGTGAACTTACTTGCTCCATCAGAGATTTCCCAGTTCTTTTAATTCACAGAATTGTCTTTGTTCTTAGCCAAGCAATGTCATTGAACTGATATTTAGCTGAAGTCCATGAACGATAAAGATGAATCTGTGCTCTCCTCAGAAGCAAAAATACTTAGGAATGCTGTGGAAATGACCACCAAGAGTGACTCAGAGCAGAATGAAGTCAAATCGGCTGGATAGACTTTGAATCCAACCTATTTCATGCTCTTATTTCTCTTGGAGTGGGCTGACCAGCCAGGCATATTCCCAAAAGGTCTGTGGCGTAAATTAATTTTCTGTCTATTAGCACTGTGCTGAGGAGCCTCAGAGAGCTGCCCCCATGTTCCTTGCACAGACAGCAGAGGAGACACCTCTACAGGGGGTGATTCAACCAGAGATCTAAGTGGGGTTTTGGAGGCGGCTCTCTCCCCAGTGATCTGACAGGAACAGAGTCCACCCACATTCCTCAGTTAGAGGTGATAGAGCAGGCCTTCATCAAGTGAAATCACTCAGCAGCTCCAGAAAGTCCACCTGGAGGGAGTCTGGCAGGGGAAAAGCAAAGCCTTGGGAAGAAGCTCTGGCAGAGTGAAATGCAGAGTCCAGTTTGCAGATCTTGACCCCCAAATGCAGGTCAGTGTATGGCTCTCTGTGCACTTGGAGTCCAAGCTCCTGCTTCCACCAGTACCAGCAGCACCTTAAAGGGGAGTTTTCTATGAGCGCTGATTTACTCTCTAGGCTCCACTGACTGCAGTGGCCACTACAGAATGTTAAGCCCACCTTAATCTAAGAGCTGAATCCTACTCATTGTCTCCTTTATGTTATCAAATATCATGAATGTGGGTTAAATCACAGATGTGTGAATACCACACGTAAGGCTGAATAATATGATTGCTAAAGTACAGCCTATTCCTGATGAAAGGCAATGTGATGAGAATAACCCACAATTAACGCTGAAGCATGACACATAAACCCCCGTAAAATACTAATCTGCTGAGCATAGGCATATAAATCTATTTTAATGAAGGGTGAATTCTCATCCAGAGTACTAACCTGTGACATACCAACATATTCTTTAATAAATAATTTTTTAAAAGGGCTTATTTCATTAGCGATAGCCAATGTTCCAGAATTGCAAGCACAGTACATACCCACAGCAGCACATCAGTGGTGTATCTTTGAAGAGCAGCATTTTCAAGAGAAAGGTTTTTGGGTTTCAGTAAAAACAAGCAGAGTACTGCACTTTGCCCCAAAATGCTGGGCAGCCAGATTCTCAGGATGCAAGGTGAATTGATGCTAGAAGATCACAGAGCACAGACAAGCAAAACGTGCAGACCCAAGAGCTGGCAATGGTGAACCACTGTTGGAAGCGAAAGCAGCAGCTTCAGACCTGAGACAGCTGCTCTGCACCTCATGGATGCACCATTATGGACTGGAAGAGTAGATATTATCTGCCCCATGCAGACCCACAAAGTGCAAACTGGCGTGTTGGTTTTTTTTTTCTGAGATACAAGGGCTGAAGATATTACAGATATCGGACAGATTTTCTGATAATCAGTGCCAGCAGGACGTGTTCTTTACAGGAAGACACAAGGCAGCACAGCAAGAAGAGAGTGAACAGACTCTCGCTGCCATGAGGATCCCTCAAGTGTTTACCTGAGCAGAGGCTAAATTTTAGACCCTGACATGTAACAAGTGTATGTAAGAAGACAAGTTTTGGTAAGGAAAGATGCAGATAGCATGATTACTGGTCTCAACATAGAGAACTGACCCTGTAAGCATTACATGCAAAAAAAGAAATAGGTTTCAAACCACCTATGACCACTGTCTAAAATACTCCTCTGCATTTGCATTTAAAGCTGGACAGACTCACCCCAAATCCTTTTCAGAAAAATACTGTAGTGGTAGAAAAGTACCCCAGAATATCATTGTGACAGTTTCAACCAAATAGTTTATGCAAAGTAATAATCTGAAAAGCATCTGAATGTTTTGTTTTGATGCTTACTAAGTGCCTGTTTCAACAGATTTTTCATTTATATTACTCCTTAGCTGAATTTAAAAGAATCAGCAAATGTCCAACATCAGGTCAAAGTCTTTTGTTTGCTGGACATTAAAAAAAAAAAATTATTTGTATCTTTCCCTCTTTTTTCATGAACAAAGCCATGAGATATACATGGTTTTTTTCCATTTCCTCCAAAATGCTTAGTGGCTGAACCATTATGCTCAAGGTAACAGCATCCTGAAGTTAGAAAGCACAATGCTTAGGGTAAGTCCTGCAGCCACATAATAAATCTCAATGTGGGGACCCTCCATGGACATGAGTTAAAATAGGTATTTTTACTACACAAGGAACCAGTGCTACAGTTTCTTGTGTGATTAACTGGCATATTACTTTCTCTTTAGAGGATTTAAAACCCAAAACATGGCAGCCTTATATCTTAGATCCTGGGATCCTGTGATGGCTTTCTAAAAATCAAGTCTGCCAGCTGTCTCACTGATATGGCTTGGACCAAGGTATCATGCTAAAAAGAACTACTGGTGCCTAAAACCGTTCCAGTGTCCTCCAAGAGACCATCTGGGAAAAAAAAGCAAAATGAAGTACATTTGTGAACAGCTGAGTGTTTCTAAGCATCACAGCTACACAAGCACTTCTACTCTCCCAGATAACACTCATGCTTTGATGAGCTGGCTGGCTGGGGCTCTATCCCTTCGGACTGGTTTTCTGAGAAGCCAAGGGAAGGGGCTGGCTGTGCACTACACTTGGTGAAGCAGTCTCCTCTGTGGAGGAGAGATCAGTTTCACAGACAAAAATGCTTGTAGCCAAAGATATATCTCAGCTATTTATTTGTCTTTCCAATATTTAAAGTGTAGAGGACACAAAAAAAAAA
>VZTG01001216.1:1403232-1436502 GCA_013397845.1 Melanocharis versteri
AAAAAAAGACCAGCAAATTTTCCCTAGCAAATTGGAAATCTTCAAAACCCTGAGCACAATCTAAGAATACTCCTGTGCTTCCATCTGCATGGCATAGTCAGATGACTGAGCAAGTCACAATTTAGTGAATTTTCAATACATTTTTTTTTATCAGTGAGCAAACCCTGTGCAGCAGGGCACTGAGCATAGGCTAATCTAACCCACTGTGAAAGAAGTTGAATGACCTTGCACTGCTCTAGCAAGACTCTCTCCTGGCTTATTTTAAAAAGCTGTGCCAATTCCACACTTTGCTGCAGTCGCAGAATTGGTATGCTGTAAGAAAGGAAACAGCTGGCACTTTGAGCTTAACTGTATGCCAATAGTTCCGAAAAATCAGGAAAGAACAAATCTTTCCAAGAGCTCAGAGAGTTTGGGCATGTGCTGAATGTGTTTTCAAAGCTCTTCAGGAGTAACAATAATATCTCAAAGTTTTATAGCACTTGAGAGCACTTTAAGCTTGTATATGCAGCATTCCTTTTAACAGAATGAGAAAGGGCAGCAGAGGGGACTGTCAAAAACACTACAGCAAGCTAGAACAGGGAACAGAGCTGGGGCTTCAGAGGGCTCTGCTCAAGCAGACTGGATCCCAGGATCCCTGAGAAATTTAAACTAGGACCCTTGGTGCTCATTCTGTTCCTATTCCCTTAAACGCCCAGAGTACTCAGTACAAATAAACTGTGTACAACACAGTGATGTGTTGATGTATCTCACATCACTGTGGATCAGGCTGTGAACCATATTGTGGGCAATGAAAATATGAATATTGGACTTTCAAAACAGTCCTTTCCCAGAAAAGAAAATGTTTTGAGAACTCATTACTTTGTAACTCAAGGCCAGAAAGCCTGGCCTCCTCTTTTGCACAGATCCAAAAATGTTTCTGGCATATCCTGTTTTGAGCCTGATAACTTGGTTTTGGCAAGTATATGCATGCTTCATATGAAGATCTCAAAAAACAGAGAAGCCACTGTTTCATTTTGCAGTTTGTTTCAATGTTTAGTCGCTTTGATTGATTAAAAAGCTGCACCTAATTCCTTACTTGACTTACCTGGCTTGCCATTGCTAATTCTTATTATGCCTACCTTGACTGGATAAAGGACTTCTTTCATATCTGGTGTTTCTCTTGGTTAAGATACTTTAAAAACTGAACACTAGTCACATTTCAGCATACTTTTGATAACCATCACAGCCTGAACTCAAAAAATCCCATTTATTTTCACCAGCACTGCACAGAGAGGGCTGCTTAGCAAAAAGCCAGGAACCAACATTAACTTTGCCACGCCATTGAAAGGCACTGCCTCCACAGCTGCAAAGAGAAAACCACTTCTCAGCAGACATGGAAAAGAGTAGAATATTAAGAAACTTTCCAGAGATAAGTGGAGGATATCACATGGCTAGGAATTGTGCAGGGGCCAGACATAATTTATTTTGAGACCAAATTTCAACCGGATGTTGTTCTCTCTCCACCTTTGGGGCATGCTCTCCAACTCTTGAATCAACTTGAGGCTCTTTCTGAACTACCTACAGTTTTTCTGCATGCTTTGAAAAATGTTGGCTCTGGAATCAAACATAATATTCCAGTATTAGTCTCACTAATGTTTAAATAATATCTGTACTGCTATTCAGGATTCCCTATTTGCACACCAGAAGCATGTTCAGCCTCCTTGCCAAGACACCACACTGGGTACTCATATTTCTTACAAAAGTGGGGGTTTTTTTCCTTTCTTTTTTTTTTTTTGTTTTGTTTTACGAGTTGCTGCCTTCCAAAATACAGCACTTCTTTTTGTCTAGAGAGGTCTAATATTATATTTGACTGTATTAAAACGCATTCGCTTTGAATAATTCTGGTTTACCACAACATTAATCACTCTGTGCAACAGCTCTGTTCCCAGCATGATTTACAGCTTCACCTGCCTTTTCATCAGTCACACATTTCATCTGCTGTGAGTTTATATTCCCATCCAGAGGACCAATGAAAACAATGCCTAGATCCAGGGCTACTACAGCACCCCATCTGAGACACTGCCTCAGATGATAATTTCACTGGCATTTATTTTCTGACATTCATCTGTGGAAGCTGAACGCCCCTGTTGAGACCCCCTGCACCAGCCTGAACTCTGTGAGCACAGGCATTTCCTATCACAAGAAAATATCTACCCTCCAATTAGCAGTGTTGGTACTGCAAGATCTGCAAATGCTGAGCAAGTCCACCAGTGCAGAGGAGGCAAATGATAGATCATTTTGGCTTATGCTGATTCAGATGCTTGAATGTCAAATTTAACATTCTGCTTGACACCTTTCACCAGCTGCTTGACTAATCCCTGTTACTCCTGATCCAGTTAACATTTTTAGCTGGGGCTCTTAGGAACTTGCAGTTTGGATAAGAGAGGTACAAAACCAGAATTTCAAAGTCTTCTGGATGTTTTAGAGAAGACAAAATTGACAGATGATGAAGCAAGCTATAATTTATACATGTTCTGAGGCCTTGTTGCAGTCCTAATGTGTGCTGTGGGCCCTGCACGTCAGAGGCAAGACACACCTCAGAAGCACAGATGGATAGATAGAGATATCCTTTCTTACTCTAAAATACAGTCTGGCAGAGTAATACAAGAGAAACCACAGTCAAGTAGGCCAACAAAAATGAGTGTTTAGGAACTGCCTGGAACCATGCACTGTTTGTCAGGGCATGTGAGAGCAGAGGCTCAAAAGCAAACAAAAACAGGGGAGAAGGGGGTGAAAAGATGTAGCACTTTCCTGAAAAGAGCAGGAAGATCTGGCTTTCATCTCAGCTCTCCCCCGAGAGTGAGGTGAGCAGGTGAGCAGTGCAAAGAAAGAAGGAATATGTGACTTGGCTGAGTTTGCAACACTCTATATAAAACCGGAGTTTTCCCATTCTGATCAAACAGGCTTTTTCATCATGGGTCTAGCACACACTATAATTCTTCCTTAAATTTTCTTCTTTAAATAAGAGGCTCATAAGGGCATGATTTTACAATGTAAATAATAATGGTGCAGCTGCCTGTATGTTATGAAAGCTAACATCAGGTTGAGGGAGAGGATTCTGCCCCTCTGCTCTGCTGTCATGAGACCCCACCTGGAGTGCTGCACCCAGCTCTGGTGTCTTCAGCACATCAGACCTCGATTTGTCAGAGCGAGTCCAGAGGAGGCCACCAAGATGATCGAAAGGATGGAGCAGCTCTCCTGTGAGGAAAAGCTGAGGAAGCTCTTGTCTCTGCAGAGCACTCTGGAGCTGGGAAGTCAGGCAGGTGCTAATCCTCCCGTTACACACCGGGCAGCACTTGGCACAATCAGCTGAACTTTTGCTCCTGCCTTTCTTGTTTTCGTTGATATAAGCTCCAATTCTGATAGTATTTCACTGTTTAATACTTGAGGCTCTGTTTCCTCTATCCCTGTTCTACGAAACTGGCACACTTGAGAGCATTTGCAACCAACTAAATATTTAAGAGTGCCATCAAGTGGCCATGTGAGGGGCTTCCAGGTGGCACGCAACGTTTAGCGATTCCCAGGATCATGCCACAAATGGACATCTACAAATGTGCTGCCTCTGGATAATCACACCAGTCTGCAAACAAGCCAGGCTGCCAGCATTTTAGTATTCCTGACCAGAACAGCTCTGAGGGGGATGCACACACTGCAGGAGATGCTTATGTATTCCATAATTAAGAGACAGGAAAGTTAGCATTTTATGGCAGTGCTGTGATCTCTTGGAAGCAGACAGAAGACGCCTGATGAGATGGACATGTACAGCTCAGGCCACTGAGGAGACAATGAGAAATGATACAGCAGCTCTGAGAACATTTTTGAAGACATTTGGCAGAAGACCCAGATTTGATAGAGGAGAAAGGAAGAAGTAGAGTCATACATACGGGCATGCAGTCAATTTTGCACTAGCATCCACCATGAAAATTAAGAGTAGCCATTACAGATTCAAGACCTGCCCCTAACCCCTTTGCAGCAGTGGTTAACATCAAATGTTTAGGAAAGTATATAAAAACAGGGCATAAAACCAGTGGTATTTCTTCTAGAGGGCTGCCTGAGACCCTACTAATTTGTAGTTAAGTATCTCCTAGGTCCTTAATGGACCTCTTCCCATTTTTCTATGCAGCCAGTTACTGAACATTAAATCTGGACAATATTTTTCAGCATTCCTCTTTGTAAAAGGCTGAGATATAAACCAGATATTCACTTCTTTGACAGACATTGTGGGGGTTTTTGCTTGCTTTTATTTTTAGTACATGAAATATTATGTATCTTAAACAGGTATGTTAAGTGTATAATTGGGGGTTAGCATAAGTGGATTTTAAGAGCTACTGAAAGTAGATTTCAGAGAAAATCTTAGTTAAAAAAAAGAAAATAAAAAAGAAAGAAAACAGAAATATGTAAATATGTGTTAGTCTCAAACAGAATCACAGAATCATAGAAAGACCTGAGTTGGAAGGGACCTTAAAGGTCATCTTGTTCCAACTCCCCTGATGTGGGCAGGGACATCTTCCACTAGACCAGGTTGTTCAGAGCCCCATCCAACCTGGCCTAGAACACTGCCCGGGATGGGGCATCCACAGCTTCTCTGGGCAACCTGTGCCAGCGCCTCACCACCCTCACAGTAAAGAATTTCTTCTCAATATTTCATCTACACCAACTCTCTTTCAGTTTGCAGCCATTCATCCTTGTCCTGTCATTACACATTCTTGTAAATAGTCCTTGTAGGCTCTCTTCAGATACTGCAAGACCACCAAAAACTCTGAAGCCCTCTCCTTTCCAGGCTGAACAACCCCAATTATCTGTCTTTCATCACAGCAGAGGTGTTCCATCCCTTTGATCATCTTGTTGGCCTCTTCTGGACTCGTTCCAACAGTTCCATGTCCTTCCTGTGCTGGGACCCCAGAGCTGGATGCAGGGCTCCAGGTGGGTCTCACCAGAGCGGAGCAGAGGGGCAGAATCCCCTCCCTCCCCTGCTGCCCACGGGGCTCTGGATGCAGCCCAGGACACGTTTGGCTCTCTGGGCTGTGAGTGCCAGGGCCGGGGCATGTCCAGCCTCTCACCCACCAGCACCCCCAAGTCCTGCTGGGCAGGGCTGCTCCATCTGTTCATGCCCAGCCTGTGCTGATAGTGGGGGTTGCCCTGACCCAGGTGCAGCACCTTGCACATGGCTTTGAGCCTCATGATGTTCCCATGGCCCACTCCTCGAGCTTGTCCGGGTCCCTCTGGATGGCATCCCATCCCTCAGGTGTGTCAAAGCACCACTCAGCCTGGTGGTGTCATCAAACTTGCTGAGGGGGCACTTGATCCCTCTGTCTATGCATTAATGAAGATATTAAAGACCACTGGTCCCTGTATGGATCCATGAAGGACTCCACTTGTCACTGATGTCCACTGAGACTCTGAGACATTGACCACTGCTCTCTTGATGTGATTATCAACCAATGCCTCACCAACCAACAGTCCATCTCTCAAATCCACCTCCCTCCAATTTACAGAGAAGGATGTTGTGGGGGACCACGTCAAAGGCTTTACAAAAGTCCAGATAGATGACATCTGTAACCCTTTCCTTGTCCACTCCTGCAGTCACTGCATCACAGAAAGCCTCTGGTTTGTCAGGTAGGACTTGCCCTTGGTGAAGCTGCGCTGGTTGTCTCAGTTCACCTCTCTGCCCTCCACATGCCTTAGCAGAGTTTCTAGGAAGAAACCAGATCCCATGATCTTCCCAGGCACAGAGGGGAGGCTGACAGGTCAGTAGCTCCTGGAGTCCTTCTTTCTACCATTTCTCAAGATAGGCACTGTGCCTTCCCTTTTCCAGTCACCTGCGACTTCATCTAACTGCCATGACTTTTCAAATATCATGGAGAGTGGCTTGGCAACAACATCATTTCATTGGGTCCCAAAGACTTATGTACATTCAGGTTTCTCAGGTGGTCAGGAACCTGACCTTCTCTTGCAGAGGGAGGGACTTTGTTCCCCCAGTCCCCATCCTGCTGTTCATTCACTTGAGATGTGTGGGAAGAGAGGTTGCCATTGAAGACTGAGGCAAAAATGTTGCTGAGAACCTCAGCCTTTTCCTCATTTACCATTACCAGTTTTCCATCATTTTTTTATTGGGGGGGTTGCACGTCCTTTGACCTTCCTTTTCTGGTTAATATATCTATAGAAGCTTTTCCTGTTCTTTTTTGTGTCTCTTGCCAGGTTCAGTTCCATCTTCACCTTGGCCTTCTTCACCCCAAAATTGCCTGAATAACATCAGTTTGCACTGTATACTGCAATGAAGCAATAGCTTTCAATCCTTTGACCAAGTAAAAAGGTCAGGGGGAAAAATATAGTTATGGCAAAAGGACAGAGGGTCCTTCAGAGTGAAATTTTCAAAGAGCAACAAGCTGCTACTAGGGAATGGAATTGGTCCAGAACACATAAAGCATCAAGTATCTATGCAAAACATGGAGCAAATTTTGGCTTACACTTAGATATGATGCATAAAGAATGAAAAAGAAAGAAAAAAAAAATCACAGAATCACAGGATTGCTGAGGTTTGAAAGTACCTCTGGAGAACATCTAGCCCAATTCTGCCTGCTTAAAGCAGTATCAGTCAGAGCACAGTGTCCAGGAGTGTGATGTCAGATATTTAAAATCAGCCTCTTTAGAGTGTGGAAATACTGCTCTTCTGCTGAACGACCACCACAGTAAAGAAGTTATGTCTTACATTAAAAGGGACTTGTATCTATCTCACTTCACATCCATTGACTTTTGCCTTTCGCCTTTCATTTGATAGCATTGAGAAGAGTCCATCTCTGTTTTCGTCATTCTCCTCCACCAGGTATTTACCCACATAAGAGGAAACTTCCACCTCTTTCTAGTGACAGACAACTTTGTAGACTTGCAGCTCTGAGAAGCCAACCACTACCTAAACCAGATCTGGCTCTGGCCAACACATGGATCTGCTGTGGAAGTTAGAGGAATTTATGTCCCCATCATCTCCCATCTCCACCAGCCAGGCTGCTGTTGGGCAATCAGTCTTCCCTTCAGCATCTCTGCAGCAGAGGAAGAAGCCTGGGACTGCATAGCATCTAGAAAGGATGTTCTGCTCCATAAAATTCCTCTCCTGTTCAGTGGGAGCCAAGGTGGGGATCAGTACTAGCATCTTGAGGATCTACTGTGCTGGCTTCTCTTTTGAGAACTCACCAAACAATACAAGAGCTGATACAACTGTCCCTCTATGAAGATCTCTTATGCAGTAGTGGAAACCACTTCATCACACACCATTTGATGGGAGAAGCTGGAGAATGCCAGTGAATCCCGGCCAGCTCTCTCATACCTGGAGGAATCTGATAAGAATAACTCAGGACTGAAAGACTCTGCAATAGCTCTTGGAGCAATACCTGCTGCCTTTCTTTGTTTGCAGGTGCGCCTTTTCCCAAGAGCAGTCACTTGCTAAATTTCGTCAATGATTTAAATCCAGCATGATAATGCTGAAAAATTAAGGATGCATAGATTGTCCAGTCACACAAACAGAGTGAGCCTCAAGTTCTTCACACAGCAAAGTTGTATTCTGCTTGTCTTATAGCCAGAAAAACAGAAGTGTAAAGGATCAAACAACTCAAATCTACTTACATGATTCACCACTTTGATCCCTCACTGATACAGTTAAGCATCCCTGAATACTTTTTCTTCCTACCTTCTCTAGTTGATTTCATTTTACAATATCCTAAAAAATACTTTTATCACCTCTCACATATGCTACAGCAAAGTGATATCCATGAGAACACAACATGCAAAATAATTTTAAAAAACCAAACCCACACAAAATGTGTAGTTTTTCATACTGTTCTGGTGTTAAAAGTTTCTAAAAATTGCAAATTTGATCTGCACTTATTTTTCAATGTCCAGAACTTTCAAAGTATTCCTGATAGAATCTTAACCTGAAGGGATCTATCGTACAAATCAGTGGAGGTTAGCATCCAGATATTTCTGGTTATATTCTACAGCTTGGCAGCCTAGTAAATATTACCAAGCATGAAGAGAAGAATTGAAAAAGTATGACTTAGCTCCCTAAGCAGGGACCAACAGAGGAAGATTTTACATTGTAGAACATGTGGTTTTGCTTTACAGCAGCAAGAAACCAAAGGTAAGCTAAGAAGAGTCTGAACATCTCGCAAATTTCAACTAATGAAAGCATTAAATTAGATAGATTTCTGTCAGGTTTTTACTAATGCATTCTGTTGAAAAATTATCCACACTCATCTCCAGAACAAAAGACAGAAAAGTCTTTGAAGAAAAAGTCTTTAATGGGGCCTTTTACATTTTCTTTGTACCATCCTGCCCTAGGAATAATGACAAACCATCTAACTTCAGGAGCTGACAAAGTAACTTACATATTGCTAGAATTAATGATGGAATGTGTTCAATGCAGATTTGTAAATTCTAAAGCTAAAGAAGATAGTTGTGATGAATAAATCCTTTATTTTTTCCTATGCTTAATTACTTCAACCATTAAAAATTCCTTTCTAGCTTTCTGAGATCTCTGAATTCTACTTCCAGTTGCTAGATTATGTCCTAGATGAAAAAGTAAGATGAAAGAGTTCTTTTCTATAAGGTATCTCCTTCCTTTCCCTTCAAATAATTAATGGACAGTAATCAAATCACTACTTAATCTTCTCCTTAATAAGCCAAGTTGAATCGTTTAAGAATTTAACTGTAAGGCAGAGTTTTCAAACATAAGTCATAATGTGGTTCATCTCTGAACCTTTTTCAATTTTAACACCCATTTTGAAGACTGAACTATTAATAGCTGGATACAACATTCCAGTGAAGATCTCACCAGCATAATACACAGAAGTAGCACCTCTTCCCCCTGCTACTCTCAAGTAAGTGAATGCATAGGGCATTCCATGTCAGACCCCCCTTAGACACCTTTCTGCAACTGCTTTTCCAGATTTACCTGGAAGTTTTCTTTCTCTGAGTGTACACCAAGATAGGAAAATATTTTCAAGTCCAGTTTCATGACTGACACAAACCAATCTGACCATGGGCAGCTCCTAAAAATGCTGATCTCTCTTTCCCTCTGCCATTTTTGATTCCCTCCTCTGTTTTCACCCCAGTGACCCTGTGCTTGTTGACCTGGCTGAAAAAACAATAATTTTAAATGACACTGTCATCTTTGGGTACTGATGATGACACTACATTTATGTAACACTCAATCTATATAACTAGCAATTCCTAAAATAAATCTAAGGAGGACTAGGTCTTTAAAGCTGCCTGGTGACCCAGCTGTCTGATTGAATGCTAGCCAGCAAAGACAGCTGAGTTGGAAAGCTTCCTGCTCTTTGCATGGAATGGTTGGGAAAAGTTAGGAGCTCTCCAGAACAGAATCATGCTGTGATGGCACAAGTCTGAAAAAGCAGCAATCCAGGTTGAATAACCTATTTGAAAAAAATGCCTCTAGAGTCACTTCCTTCTATGGGAATTGCTGGAACAGAGCCTGCTATTCCTAAGACTGCTCTACAGCATGTGAGATGAACACTGATCTGGGTATTTGCTGTTTTCTGTGAGCCCCTTGACTTAGTTTTTTTCATCATTAAGAAGTAAAGCAGCATTGCGTGACCTCATCTGGGAAGACACAGACTCTCAAGGCAGAAAGGAACCTCAGACATGACAGCAATGAAGACCATGTAAGTAACTAAAACAGGCAGGCAGAGATCCTGCCCACTCTGCAATCCCAGGTCACCGTGAAGGAGCTGTCACATCCATTGGCTCTGAAGTCAGTCTAAACAACAAATAGATAACTGCAGCTCCTGGATGGAAGAGAAAGGCAATCAGAAATTAGCTCTGCTGAGAGAAGTGCAATACAGGTTACCCAACACGTAAGTATTTCTACCTTAACCCTTCCTGCAAGATATGTTTGGCCTGGAGGAGGGCCAGAACTTCTCCTCGGTTTCCTTGTGTCTTATATCAGCTAGATGCCATAGCTAGAGCAGGAAGGGCTTCAAATGAACAGTAGAAAGCTGACCCCTGGTGTTGGAAACAGGGATACTGACAGAAGACAGCAAGGAAGGAAGGCTGCTGTGCTCCTGAGCGCTGCCTCAGTCAGTGTAGTTCTCCAGTAAGATTCATTCACTAGCATTGCTTCAGACGAATGAATAAAACCAGCTGATGAATGAAAGCAACAGGCTACAGTGCCTGGCAGGAGTATTGCTGTTTTCATTTCTATGTTTTCATATCAGTTCCTCCTCCACAAAGCATCTAATCAACCAATGCTGTACAGCAGAAAATTAATGGTTTCCTTCAGGGAGCTGCCTCATGATGCCAGAGAGTACAATGGGATTGTTTGTAAATATTTGATTAGAAAAAGCAAATAAAAATGGTATGAACACATGCAAGAATTAAAGCTGTGCCACTATCCAGTGGGGATATTAATAGTACAGAGGTGATGCCAGCCACCATTAACACAGGTGGTACTACACCAAACACCTCATGAGTGACTCTGCCCATACAAAATCAGGATTCAAACAGATCCAGTCTGTAGATGGCTGACTGACAGCAGCTACCACAGTTTTCAGAGGATACACTGGGTATTTTCTTCTACTCCATCTCTGCACAGCACACAAAAGGGAGAGTGCTGAAGCATCTTCAGAATCTTTATGTAAACCCTCAGCCCTCATTTTGCCAGTCAAAACAGGGGGTAGTTCTAAGGGCAGGAAAGAACCCTTCTTTCTTGATTCTCAGTGTCCTTTGAAAATTTCCCAAGGAGCAGCAAAATACTCGATGAATTAGTAGCCCATGCATGCTCCTCTGTGGATGTTTTAATGCAACAGAACCCTATTTTGAAGAGGTGTTCCCTTCCAGGAGTCTGTCTCCTAACAGAGGGACATCAGCAGGGCTGTGACAAGCTTCAAGCTGCTCTGCATGCACATCCACACAAGGAACTAAAATAACCCTGCAGCACAGCCATGGAAAAGGAGAATCTTCCCCAAGAAGGATGCATCCTTACTTTCCCACCTGGCTGAAGTGGGAAATCCCTCATCTACTTCCCAGTCCAAGGTCTGTCCCAGCACTTCTGAATTTCATCTTTAGAGCTACAACAAGTCCTGTGGCAAGGTGTGCCAGGTGCACTTGTGCAGGTTTTTGCTCCAGCAAGTGAGTTTGAGAATGCTGAGACAAGCTGCTTAAGAGGAGATGAGGCCCTATTCTCTTGAGCTTTAAGACACTGATTTTAAAAATGTCACACGTTCGTCAGAAGCCAACAGGCAGAATTAAGCCCCTCCTTACATAATTAGAGGCCTACTTCAGCCTGATTTTATATAATTCTTTTAATTTACACTTCTTGAATGAAACCAACACTGCAACAGCCAAAGGCTGATATCAAACCAACATGCTAAATTAAAAGTTCTTTTCAACAAAAAAAGAAAAACTTTATCTTGTAATGCAGAAGGCAGACACCATCAAATACCTTCCCAATGAATAGAAACTAGATATAATTTCATAGCCAGACACTCCAGTAGACCTAGACATGAAGTCAGAATACAGTCTGGTAGTATTTTATAGACATTGCCTGAATGACCTCTCCTACTCAACACAGAAAATACCAGTAAGAAGTGGTAGTACCCTCATCATCCCAACTGGCAGAAAGCTTTCATTGCCCAGTTGCCTCAGACATGTGGTTTTCAGAATTCCTGACCTGCAGCTGTTTGCTGAAACTTCTTTCCACTGCCCAACTTTTTTCCACTTCATCTGGAAGCCACATTATGCCCTTTCTCTTAACTAATCCTGCAGTTACGTAAATACATGTGCTAAGTAAAAGACAAAATGCATGATTAATAGTGCAAATACCACCCAGTGCCTCTTGGAGAAAAGCTGATGATTCAAGAAATCATAGAATTCAAATTGGGAAAACAACAGCTTGTTAAAATGTGAATCAGCTGCTGCTCAACATAGAACATGGTCCCAACTGACTGTCATTTGTAAATTAATTGAGATTTCCTTTTGGTGGCATCCACCTTGAAAGTCCAGTTGAATGAATTTATACACTGCAGCACAAGTCAAGAAATAGAATTACAGTCTTAATATTCAGGCTGGGACTTCATGCTGTCAGCTGTAATACCATATGCAAGAAACGATAAGAATTTGTTTCAAAGAAGAAAAGGAAATTGCAATTTTCAGAGCATGTTGTGAAGTCTGGAAGGATTAGAGGCTGTCAGAGATCCTGCAGTACAAGAGGCGTATAGGAAGAAGCTAAACTCTGACGCCTCTAAAATATGGAAGATCCCACTGGGGCTTGGGGTTTGGGTGGAAATCCTGAAAACTCTTTTGCAAATCTGAAAATGTATTTCAAACCTACCTTTGCAGAACTTAATTAATTTTTCTCAGTGGGAATACTAATTTGGAAAATTACATTAAAAACCATGAATAATTCAGCCACAAGAGCAATTTAATCTCATTACAGACAAACTGAGGTGCTCTAAAGGAAGCAAATGAACAGTAAGGAGCAACAAACTAGCAAAGGTGGACCAGACCCATGACTTACTGGGTATTTCCTGCTGTATTCCAGGGATCAAAGTGGAGCTGTGAGATGGTCTCTCAAGATACATGAAATGCAAAAGTTGCAAGACATCAGATTTGCAAAGGCACAAGCCCACTGGAATTCTACTAAGGTCACAGAACTCCATTTATTTGGGAATCACTGCCTCTACCTTCATGAGATGACACTGCTTACAGGGTCATGCAAGGAGAGAGATTAAAGTTGTAACAGGGCTGCCAGTTTCCTGAAATCCGGAGTGCTGCAATAGCAGGAAGTTTTCTTCTCAAGCCTCAGCTTTATTATTTAAACAAAGTTCTGCTTCTGCTTTGTTTCAGACCAAAACACTGCTAGCCCTCATGGCAATAAAGGAAGGTTTTAAAATGCCAAACAGATTCCACCCTGAAATTATAGAGGGCAAATAAAAAGAAATAAAAGTCTTTCAATTAATCACTTATCTCATAATGCCTTGTCATCTCTGAATGATCAGACTTGGCAATACCATGCCATACCCCGGGAAAAATTGTCTAGCTACCAAACAAAATTTACCTACTCCCTGAGAGATGAACTCCCAACGGTTATGAGTATTACCTTTTCCACTGGTAGTTCCTCCTGTTTTCTCACTTTCATATATCAAATAACTCTGCTGAAGATATCATAAATACCTATGCTGGTTGCGAAACAATTTTAAATATATTATTTTTATCATAGACAAGAAGATAAGTATTCCATCACTCCCTGTGTCATTAATTTCTGTCCCACAGGCTGCTTTTAGGGCATCTACAAAAAGAAACAACTATTAGTTAATATACTTTTTAAGTTACTACATACAAATATAGAGATATTTTGCCTACAGTGGCTTGTAACAAAAACTATTTACATACACAGTCTTGCTTTTAAGGGTGGCTATTGTGTGCAGTTTAGCAAGGGGCAGATCAAGGCATACAGAGAAGATGCACAGAGGATATTTTGCATGCTTTATTATATGTGTTCTTATTGATAATTTTCTGCACTATAACGTGACTCCGGGGTGTTACTGACAAAAAGGTCCTGCTGAAGTTGAGGTAGACAACATCCACTGCTCTTCCCTCCTCTATCCAGGTAGCTGTTTTATCATAGAAGGCAATCAGGTTGATCAAGCATTATTTACCCGTAGTAAATCCATGCTGACCGCCCGTGACCACCTTCTTGTCATCCATGTGGTAAGAGATGGCCTTCAGAACAAGGAGCTCCACCATCTTTCCAGGGACGAAGGTGAGGCTGACTGGCTGGTAGTTCCCTGGGTCCTCCTTCTGCCCTTTCTGAAAACTGGGGTGGCATTTACTTTCTTCCAGTCCTCAGGCACCTCTCCTGACTGCCACAACCTGTCAGAGATGATCATAAGCAGCCTCACTATGGGGTCTGTCAGCTCCCTCAGTGCTTGATGCATTCCATCAGGGCCCAGGGACTTGTGGATGTCAAGATTGTCTAAGTGTTCTCTAACATGATTAAAGGTAAGTCTTGTTTCCAACATTCCTTTACCCTGATCCTTTGGGTCAGAGACCCTGAGGGCTGTTTTAGGCAATGAACACCAATGCAAGAAGGTGTTCAGTAACTCTGCCTTGCCTGAATCCTCTCATACCAGCATCCCCCCTCCATTAAGAAACAGGCTCACATCATCCTTTTTTTTTTCCTTTTGTTATTGATGTATTTGAAGAAGACCTTCTTGTTGTTCTTGACATCCTTGGCTAGAATTAATTCCAGATTGGCCTTGGCCCTCCTTGTCTCATTTTTAGTTATTCTGTTAACATCTCTATAGTCGGTCCAAGTGGCCCATCCCTGCTTCCATCTTCTGTGTGTTTCCTCCTTATGCCTGAGTAATGATAGGAGTTCTTTATTGATCCACATACATCTCTCATCTGCTTTGCCTGATTTCCTGCTCATCGGGATGCATTGTTCTTAAGCCTGGAATAAGTGATCCTTGAATATCAATCAACTCTCTCAGACTCATCTTCCCTGCAGGACCTGTTTCCACATAATTCTTCCAAAAAGACTCCTGAAATTCCCCTCCTACTCCCAGGAACCACTTGCCAAATTGCAGCCTCCTCACAGGGATTCACCATTGAAGTACATCCTTAGCTTGAAAGACCCTGAATGCAACTGAACAATGCAGATCACCCAGTCGTATCTAAGCCTGCTACAGTAACCTTTTAAAAAATCGTAACAGAATTCTGTACAAATTATTTATATGATCGAGTTTTTCAACAGTAATGCTTTACTACAGAGGCTGCACTCCCGTAGTCATGACAGATTAACAATAGTTCTATCTTCTTAACAAGGACTTAAAAACTTTTGAGCTTTAATAGCCGATTAGCCACAGGAAAGTATGCATTCACTGATAAATAAACCTTACAGAGCCAGCAGCATTTCTTATCTGTGTGGCTGATTTCACAACCATGGTTGCATCTGACAAGCAGAGCAAATGGAAAAACCTCTCAAGGTCACTGGATTCAGAGCCTTTTCTTGGTAAGCAACCAGAACAAATCCATAGCATACTAAACTCTCCCTTAAAATAATACATGTGCCTGCACAAGCCCTGAACAGACCTTATGCCTCCTGACATTCATCAGCCCTGATACACTTAAGGAGCAATATGGAGGTCAAACAAATCAGTTCATTTAGTTTGCCCTTACATGGACTCCCTGGAATTCCTCTGAAGAAAGTGACATACAAATCTGAACTATTGTAAGGTAAAAGAAATTTTAAAAATACTTATATTTTGTGAATCTACCCAAGTCACTGAACCTCATCCCCGAAGTTCTAATGCAAAGAGTTAAATGAAGGCTGGATCTTTGGTCTTGCTACTGTTATCTCACAGATACAAGTCAAACCATACAGATTACGAAATCTGCTTTGTACCCCATATCAAGGTTTCAACTATGAAATATAAAGCAAACAGAAGGAAACCAAGCCCTTTAAAATACAAAGCAAAATGGAAAAATAGTTAAGTATCTGGCATGAGTAAATACATTATGGTTAAGTAATGCTGGCTTGTGTTTTATCCAGATTTTGCTTTGCTATTTATTGACCTAAGCATTAGATTATCAGGGAAACAGGTCATGTGTCAGGGTTGGTTGCAGGAATCACTTGCTACTCCCAAAGAGATAGGGAGCTGACACTCAAGCACAACAACATAGCCAGCAGCACAGGGGCTCAGTGGGCAGCCAGGGCTCATCCCACTGCTCTTAAGAAGACATGATGGTGAAGATGGTCAGGACCACTGTAGCCTCAGGGCCTGACAAATTTTTTGCTACTTGGACTAGAGTGTGAGAAATAGAGTTGATTCCAGGACTTTTGCCATGGAAAAGTCAAGCTATGATGAAAATGCAATCTTAGTATTTGGAGAGAACGCAAATTAAAAAAGCAAATAGTGTTTACATAATAGAACAGGCATAAGAACATCTGTGTGTAGGGAAACGAATCTTTAAAATAAAGCAAAAATTGATCCTTTTAAGAGAGAGTGTTTAGAATTCTTTTGTCTGTCCTCAATATCCGTTGACCATCTTCTACTGAGTCAAGAGGTGTCCCAGTATAAATGGTTAGAAAGTCTTTTGGCAGATTTTCATCACAAGACCATCCCCTTGACATCGATGACAAAGAGAGTTAACGTGTCCGTCCTTGGATTCTGCTGTGCAAATGCTAAAAAAAGAATTCCCACAGTAACTTAAATGGGGCCATTTCCAGAGACAAAGCTAGGAAAGAAAAGGTGTCAGACTAGTTTTATTGAACAAGTAAGACTCTATGGTACACAAATGTTCTGTCTCCTGTGGATAAAAATGCACTAATCAAACTAACTGGGCTACACAGAGAGGTAAGTGGGTGGAATTTAATGGCCTGCAATGCACCGGAGACACAACAGGATGTCTCAGCAGCTCCTTTGATCCCCAGGCTCTAAACTATCTGTTAATACACCTTTTTTCCCAAACATGCCAACAGAGCTCTTTCATGCATAACAAAATGCTACAGTGAAAGTTGATACTGTGAGTTGACTGAAAATTACATGTATTAAAAGGTTAAGGCTTGGAAAAACCAAGCAAACCTCACAGAGTTTATATTACAAACCAGTAATTAAGTCTCCAAATGAAATTCATCTTTCATATGATTCACTTAATGTATTATGGTTATTAGGTTATATTTACTAACAGAGTTGACAGTGTAATAGGTCCTTTCTCTCCCCGCATATGTCAAAAGAGATATTCAGTATCTAGAAAACAGATTTTAAAGTATGATTTTCAGTGTAATTACGTTTAATTGACCACAATTGGTTATCTCAATAAACTGGATGTACGATGGCTTAAATTTCTAACACTGATTCCACTAGGGAGGTTTTTCAAAGACTGTCAGAACATGGAGGAGGATGTAGATGTTTTGCAAATGAACTTTGAAGCCTCAAACAGGAGATAGTGCAGAAAGAAGCCCCTAAAAAGGTAAGAAGAGGGAATAAATCGGACTCCTGAAGAATACAAGATATCAAGGACACAAGATTTCACTACTTTAAACCTTGCTTTAAATGAAGAAATCATGTCTGTAACAGACCAAAATTTCAGACAACAAATATCATATCTTTATAATTTCCACATTTTACATTTTCCAGAGGATGGTAATTTACCACATGCCAAAATTAATTGTTCTCAATTGCTCATCTGCTATTAAGAGCCACACATTGTCTGGCCTGATTCATGTAGCTCCAGCTTTTCTTTGATCTTGTTACATCATTTGTCTGCCAGATTAAAGATCCCTTTGTTACATGATCTGCTTTCCCAATACAGGGAGTTAACAGACCACAATCCAATGATTTAATAAGCTTTTCTTTGACAAGCTGAACAAACCAAATTCCTTAAATTTGTTTCCCAGGTCAGTCGCCCTGCTCTTAGATCATTCTTTCCTTCTTTTTTGAACCCTTCCCAATTTGTCGCCCTTCTCCTTGGCATGTCACCAGTGATGAGCTGACTCTTCCAGGGTAGTCATTTCAGCATTAAATTAAAAACTGCATTTAAAAGTTCTTTCAGTCCCTCCGTTCCTTTGCAACTCTTCTTCTCTATAGATCCAAGGAACTCTGATGAGGTTCTGCATTCAGGTTTCTTCACAAAACTTTTTTTAAATCACTGTTCCTGAAGATAGGGCTTCCCTCTGTCTACACAGCTTGAATTTTTTTGAACACCGTAACATAGAGTGATGCCTTGCATTCTGCTACAAAGGGATCTAAATTGCTTTTTGAATGATTGTTCCATTTCTCGACGCCTCCCAGATATTTGTCTCATCAAAACTTTTTGTTAGCAGTGATTCCATGGATAAAATAATAGATTAGTGTTAGACCTAGTTACTAATGGCTTTTGATATGCTTGCCTAAGAGGCATCTGACTGCTACATTTTATTTCCTATTTTATTCCCCAGCAACCTCTTTTAATTAATACAATGTATTAATGGAAAATTCCTTTCAGCTTTGAAAATTCACATAGCACAAACAGCACTCATAAATTAGTACATAGCAAGCCCAAGTCCTCCAGGGTGTTCCTTTTTGATTGTGGGGATACTCAGTGCCCATACAAATGTTCTACAGCAATTTACAAATAAGACCTACAAATTTCCTTTTAATTCTTCTCTCTGCTTATTCTATTGATGCTTGTTTTCTGTATTGTAATGTCCTCTTACAGTAGAAACTTAAATATAATCAGTTAAAATCATTGGTGACTATGCAATCATTATGTTTTATGTCTGTGATTGTCTTCTTTTTTTTCTCAATGTAATTTCACTACTGATATCTAGATATCACTGACTCTTGTACCAACTACCATTAATAACTGGCATCACCAGCAATTTCAAAAGGGGACAGTCTTTCAATTTACAGCACAAATATCCAAAATATCAATAAAAAATACATTCACAACTAAAAGGAAACACTCAGACACTATGGTGGTACAATGCAGTTCTCAATCCTGTTACCAAAAACAGAGAGTGAGCCTCATGGGTCTTTTACCATTGAAGATGTATTTAATTTTATCAACTTGCACACTGGGCACGTGACTGAATGAACATGAAGACATTGTGCAAAGCTGGAATCTGTTACAGCATACAAATGTATGCCAAACAGCAAACTGAATCCAGACTGCAACATGAACTTCTCTTTGAGTGAGGTGTGTGGGCCACATGAATCTCTATCAGCCTTTTGTAGTATTTGACTCAGAAAACTTCAATAGCTTCACTGTGGGGTCTAAAAAGTCTGACAGTCACTGTTGTACCCAGTCCAGCACACAGGCCATTATGTGACTGGAGACCTGCCGGCCCCTCCTCTCCAGAACAGTCCCCTCACATTAACTGCATGTGCACACAGCCTCATACTAGACAAAGAATTTCATCCAAGCAATGTGAAATGTTTTTTCTCTGTCTGACGAGGTCTTAAATCTGTATTCCCAATATAAAAATAAACTCATGTAGCTTAGAGAAAGATTAGTAGGGATTTCTGCTCCCAGGAGTCTTCTCTGCCTGTTCTGGGAACATAATTTAAATATATAAACATATTGGAAGAGACTTTCTGAGAGCTGCTTCAAAGATCTGAATTTTTTAGGCAGTATTCAATCCACTTGGTGCTTTTACTTAAAGCTCTTTTGTCATTCATCAGAAAGTACCAAATTTAACTGCAGCTTGTTATGTAAATCCATTCCAGACTATGTTCCACATCCTGCATCACAACCTTTAAATCTACCACTGCAGAGAAGAAAACAGAAGCAAACATCTGGCACATTTTGTAACACTGAGCCTTCTTAAGCCCACAGCCTATACTGTTAAATCAAAGTTTTAAGGCTTTCTAAGGTTCTACTTCTCAAACATGTATTTCTGTCCTTGTCACAAGGCTTGCCAGTCATCTACAGGGCTATGCTGTCAACGATGACAGGAATTATAGTGCATACAACCATCATTAGGTGGACTAAGTTTAGACCTCAAACCATGTCTTAAATAAAGTATTATCTTGCATGGCAATGGACTAATAACTCTCTGAAATTATTTTCAGTTCTATTTTTTATTACTTTCTAATGTATCAAAGAGCTGGGCTCCCTAAATATCCTTCTGGACAAAATGTCCAGCTTGCAGATAGATAATTACATCATGCAGTGCGTGAACACTGGCTGATGGGTAGGACACAAAGGGTTATAGTAAATGGAGTCACATCAGGCTTAGAGCTGGTCACTGGTGGAGTTCTGCAGGGTTCTATCTTGGGCCCAGTGCTCTTCAATGTCTTCATAAACAACTTGGACATAGGACTCGAAGGAATATTAAGCAAGTTTGCCATGATACTAAATTAGGAGGAGCTGACGTCTCCCTCAAATGCAGAGGGGCCCTGCTGAGAGACCTTGACACATTAGAGAAACGTGCAATCACCAACCACATGAAGTTTAACAAAGACAAGTGATGGATTCTGCAGCTGGGGTGGGACAACCCTGGATGCACAGACAAACTGGGGAATGAGGTGCGGAAAGCAGCCCTGCAGAAAGAGATCTGGGGGTCCTGGTTGATGAGAAGTTGAACAGGAGGCAGCAGTGCCCTGGCAGCCAGGAGGGACATCCCTGTCCTGGGGGCATCAGCCCAGCATCACCAGCCGGGCAAGGGAGGGGATTGTTCTGCTCTGCTCTGCACTGGGGCGGCCTCACCTCCAGTGCTGGGGGCAGCTTTGGGTGTCACAATACAAGGAGGATATGAAGCTATTGAGGCCCCTAAGGAGGGCCTCAAGGATGGTGAAAGGCCTGGAAGGGAAGCTGTATGAGGAGTGGCTGAGGGCACTTGGTCTGTTCGGCCTGGAGAAGAGGAGACTGAGGGGAGACCTCACTGCAGTTACAACTTCCTTGCAAGGGGAAGAGCAGGGGCAGGCTTTGGTCACTTCTCAGTGCCCATGACAGGACCTGAGGGAATGGCCGGAAGTTGTGTCAGGGCAGGTTTAGGTTGGATAGCAGCAAAAGGTTCTTCCCCCAGGGGATGGTTGGGCACTGGAACAGGCTCCTCAAGGAAGGGGTCACAGCACCAAGCCTGGCAGAGCTCAAGAAGCGTTTGGAAAACATTCTCAAGCACATGGTGGAGTTCTTGGGGATGATCCTGTGTAGAGCCAGGAGCTGGGCTTCCATGATCCTTGTGGGTCTCTTCCATTTCAGGACATTCTATGGTTGTCAATTGTTATTTCTGCAATTTGACTGAGATCTCATAGAAAACTTGAAGGATTTATGTATATTTCAGGAGCAGCTAACCAGTAGTTAACATGAATTAATGATCACAGACCTTATCTGTATGCAGTGAGCTTCTTTCAGTGTGACGACTCCAATCCTGCTGAGTTATCTCACCTATTATCTGGATCCCTAGACCTATGGAGAGGGTAAATGTCTTGTCAAAACAGCCATCCCTCTTGTCAAGATGACTCATAAAATAACTGTGCTAACAAAAGCATGAATGCGTTCATTCAGCATCTAGTTTAAGTATATAATAAGATTTGATTTTAACTTACGTGGCAGTGAATCAGCAGAGCACACACTAACTGGATTAAAAAATATTTCACTGCCAGAGCCTAAATTTTGGCTGTTTAGAGCATTAGCATGTGTGATCCTTTGGGAAAACGCTCTCAGAGATAAAGGAGTGAATGAGAGCTGGAAGACATTTAGAGACATTTTTCTTAGGGTGCAAGAGCTCTCAATCCTGATACTCAAGAAGTCGGGTAGGGGAGCCAAGGCTTAGCCATCATCATCACAATAATCTCTTCAGCCCCTGTTTCCTCAACATTTAGCACCTTCCATCCCATTTTACACTGACTGATGATCATCTCTGGAGGCCAAGGAACACATGGACCTGTTGGAGTGAGTCCAGAGGAGATCACAGGCATGACCAGAGGGCTGGAGCACCCCCACTATGAACACAGGCTGGGAGAGTTGGGGTTGTTCAACCTGGAGAAGAGAAGGCTCTGGGAGAAGGCCTCACTGTGGCCTTCCAGTACTTAAAGGGGACTTATAAAAGAGATAGAGAGTGACTTTTTAGATAGGCAAATAGTGATAGGACAAGGGATAACCTTCTTAAACTCAGAGTTTAGATTAGATATTAGGAATAAATTCTTTACTGTGAAGATGGTGAAACACTGGAACAGGTTGCCCAGAGAAGCTGTGGATGTCCCATCCCTGGAAGTGTTCAAGGACTGGTTTGGTATCCTGAGAAACATGATCTAGTGGGTGGCATTCCTTCCAATGGCAGGGGGATTTGAACTGAACAATCTTTAATGGTCATTCCAACCCAAACCACACTATGATTCTATGATGCCTTACTTGTGTCTCTCAAATTCATACTTAGCTGAAAAATATTTTGCTAGAAAACAAAGTTGGCCTAGAACAAGTCTCTAGGGCTTGAAACAGGCTGTGTACAAACCTAAGCGGTGTAACATGAAGCTGATCTTAGATTTATTAAATCTTTTGAGTGAGTAGTGGATGGGGAATTCACCACTAATTATTTTTTCCGCTGTTTGTTTTCTAGATAGAGGGAAATGAGGCGTTTTGTAGAAAAAGAGGAGGAGGCAAATAGCATATCTCCATGCATATCCTCTCAGTCCCTACAGAACTACTTCTTCCCTCTGTGAGTGAGCTAGTTTTACTTTTCATTTTCTTGATTCTAATCTCTAATTAAAGTGCCTGATTCTGAAAATGCCTATGAAGTAGAGAGACAAACAGGAAGAGGCAGTACCTTGCTGTAAAAGCCACTTGGCTTCATTTTCTCCTCTCCCTGCTCGTTCTGAAGCACTCTAAGCATGTCCTATTCGGGAATATCCTTATTGCAGTGACCAATCAATCACCCATCAGCCTCACTCAGTGCAGGGCAGTAAATAAAAGATTATCCATGGTCATTGGGCAGTTCATTTGAGACATGGGAAAACACAAGACTGTCCAGCAAGTATGCCCAATCTCCCTGTATTTACCTGTCTCTATGTTTAGGAGAGTGCAACCAGAGCTGTTCCATGTTCTGAGTTCCACCATTACTCTTCAGCTTTGGGGAGCCTCAGGACATCTACCAAGTGCCAGCTCATCTCCGTGAAAGCTCTGGTCTGGATCTGACACCAATTTAGTTTGATCACAAAGTTGCAGCAACTCTTATTTTGGATGCAGTCACAGCAGTGTAAGGACCCTGTGCCAGAATTACTTAGGCTGATTTTACACAAGAAAACTAGAACAGTATTTGTATCTTTACGTGCTTTGCTTCTGCCTACATTAAGCCCTATTTCAGACTCTGAAGAACTGAGTAGACGTCTTTGCCAAATACCTCAGATTGCCAGTGCTTTGTGTGTGAGTCCGTACTCTTCACACATCCTTGTGAGTGGCAAGTTACATCCATTAAATCCAAAGAAACTGTGGGATAAAATACGTTGGCCATAGAGACGATATTTTTCCCCATTCAGTTCATGTGCTGACAGTTGGAGATGCACATAAAAAGCCATCTCTGAAGCCTGTCAGAGGCACAATTGCTTTTGGAACATGGACTGGGGTGATGGCAAAGACCTGAGCTTGTATTCATAGTGTTCCCATCGGCAAAGCAGAACACAAGCCCAACACCCACTAGAGGCTCTTTGAACCCTGCACTGCAGGCTGTCAGTGTAGCCAGAAACCCAGCAATCTCATTTATGCAAAAACAAAACCAGAAAGACAGCTCCTCCTCATGGGAATAAAAATTAGTTCCAGCCAGGCAGCATAAACCCTGAATTGCAAATTACGATGACAATATTTCCTTGTTCAGAAGAGCCTGTCTCATGCCAAAGAAACACCGTTAGCATCAGAAACCCCATCCAAATAAATCACTGGAGAAGACTGCAGAAATAGGGTACAAAAGCAAGGGAGAGGCTAGGGCCTTCTCTGTAAAGAAAGCGCCCACCACTCTGGAGTAGTGTCAACCCACAGTAAACAAGGGATCTTTTGTTTCAAAAAGTATACTTTGGGCAGTAGGACAAATGTGTTACTTGTATCTTGGCAGTGCTCCCAAATGCTTGCTGCACAGAAGACTGGTGATGTAATTACCGCCGCACCAGACCCAAAGATATCCCAGCCGTTGTGTGACTCTAGGATCATTTCCTCTGGGCTGGATTTATCTCACCTCACTTCAGTTGTCTAAGAGACAGGCACCCAGGCTCGGTGCTCTGCCTCGGCTCACTTGCGAGGAGGGCTCACCCCTTCCAGAGAGCCACTTGGCTCCTCCCTTGAACATCAGGATGGAAGGCCTCTGGATGTGCCGATCTCTCCCTTCTGACTAAAGGGGGGGTCTAGAGCAGAGACTCAGCTCTCAGCTGTTAGTTGCCTTCAGCTGGCTGAGAGGAGCTGTGCCCTCTGTCCTCTATAAAAATGGGATAAGAAAACTTCTGGATCTCTTGTCCACTCACATGGCAAGGCACTGAGTTAGTCTCCCTCCCTTTGCATTTCTGTTTTGCCTTTGGAACAATGGGCCCTGGCAGAACTAATACTTTTGCATAACCCAGAAAGCACACTGGTCTTTCTTAGTGTACAAAGTGCACAAAATTAGAACAATTGCTTGAATAGGTTAAGCAGGGAGATTATCTTCCTTGAGCTTGTATCTCTCCTCTGCCACCTGGCTGGCAGGGCAGTGGGAAGGCACTGCTAAATTCCTGCACTCTCTGAGCACAGGGATGTGAGAACCATAAGATTTTGCTGTGCTGTGCAAGGCAAGGACATCCCGAGAACTTCACACCATGCTTTCTTTTCCAAAAGCTGATTCTAATCTGCTCTTTAGAATAACTGCTGCCTGCTGAATTAAAGAGAGTGTCAGGCCAATTTAGGCTTCTTGGCAAACTAACAGGAACATTTCCAGAGCTCAGATGGAGTGAAAGTCAAGAGAGAAATGTAATTTTAAAAGGAAAATGAAATTTTGCAATATTGCAAGCAGAGCACAGTCCTTTCCAGTATAAATGAAGACAACCCATCTGGTTCCATTGTCAGAGCACAGAAAAAGACTAAAGAATGAATACATATTTGGGATGATACCAAAGGTTCCTGTAGCCACTCTAGCCAAGTATCTTACACCAACAAGTCGCAATTGTTTAAACTGAGAACCTCAGCAAATACAGGTCTGTCCCCTTGTATGTACTCAAGCTTCCAGCAATTCACAGCCATCAGCTTACTGAATCAGGTGATTTATCCCTCCAATAGCAAACTGGTCCTCCATGCATCTATCTAAACTCTTTTGAAACCATGTATATTTCTGTTCTCCAGACCACAGAAGAAGGAAGAATAGTTCAACAATTTCATTATGTATCACATTATTCTGTTTTAAATTTGGTTTAGACCTACAATAGTTGCTATCTATGCCTATGTATTTCTGAATGTTCATGTTGTAGAATGGAAAGGCCTAATCCCTGTATTGAGTTAAATCTCAATTTATTGCTTTGAAATTAGGTGAGTCCTTGCTATGAGATGCTTCAGAGGATTGTCTGAATTGATCTCAGAGCACTTGTTAAATATTTTAAATCTCTCAACGATTCTTTTGCATTTAATACTTACAAGAGCCATACCCCACTGCAAATAGGTCCTTGTACTTTGGATTCCTGTAATGAGAAAATATATATAAGATTGCACTTTTTATTAACCACATAGTTCCACAGCAATGCACAGTGTTTTACACATTAACTTCAGGAGTCCATTCTCACAGGATTGTGCCCAGTCTGAGGGCTCCACCCTTTGACCATATGCGCTTGTAAAGTTTGTGAGTAACTTGTCCAAACTCGTGATGTACAAAAAAGCAGAGCATCAGAAGATCAAAACAGTAGATGAAAAACATAAAAAGACAGACATGTCAACCTCCAGCACTTCTTGGCTTATCCAATTCATAATTGTGGAAAGTTTACTTTTAGAAATGAGATCTATGAGGAAAGCAAAAAGGCAGGAATATGTTGGTTCCCATCTTTCAGTGGCAAGAATTAGTGTTTCTAAATCAATAAACTTTCCCTACCTGTTACTGAATTATGAGAGATGCTTCAAGAGACAGCTATCAGTTTATTAATTCATGATCATAATCACAAATCAGGAAGGGAGATTCCCTTCTGACCCAGCTGGTGAACAGTGTATTTCCTGTGGCAAATACTGACAATGAGCAATTAGCCATCTACTATCTCTTCTAAAATCCCTTTACCTGAAAAACATCTACCCTCTCTACAAACTCTTCTGTGTGTGGTAAGTTACTGTAGGTAGGGTTTCCATGGAATAAAGGTCAGTACTGTTCTTATCCCTGAGCTCACACAGCACAACCAGTGGGTAACAATTCCACAAAACTAATGTATGTGGAAATTATCCAATGAGCATTTTCTCTGACTTGCTACTGTAAATTGATAAAATAATCCCACTTCCCTTTTCATTTCTCCTTTTTCATTTGGGCTAATACCCAGGCATCCTAATGGTCTTGTTCTTTTCACTAAATGCACCATCACTGCTAAAAATGAGAGAATAAAAATTGAATTAGAAAAGCTTATTCCATAAAGCAATTTGGAGTCATTCTTCCAATTTCAGAGCCATCTTCCTGTTATCATTTCCTGGAGACAGGTTTAACAGCAGTACAAACTACCTATTAAAGATGCCTTTTCTCCCAATTTTGCATCCCATTTTTACTGTTATCTGTAATTGTCACATAACTGCATGCTTGATACTCTCTTACATAATGCCACAGTGGCTTGAAAGGCAGAAGACTACAATCCTGCTCTGTCTCTCCATGGATCCTCCTTGACAAGGCACAAACAAGTACGAGGAGGCCTAACTGCAGGGGAGCACAGGGCAGGGTCTGACTAGGTATGTCTCATGCTCAGTGCATGAACCAAGCCAGTTCTGAGGAGGATCAAGCATATTAAAAAGTGAAAGGACTCATTCATGTTGGTGGTAAATGGGTTTTCCCACAGTAATAACCATAGCAATAATATCTCAGAACAAAAGAGAGTAGATTTCCAAGTATCAGTGATCAGTTTTGGACTGACCGAATACGTAAAAGTGCACTGCAGGGCAAATGCCTTCTGCACTGAACTGTGCAAGATCTCAATACACAAATAACTCTCTTGTCTGGAGAGGAAGCAGTATGAGGAGTGGCTGAGGTCACTTGCTCTCTTCAGCCTGGAGGAGACTGAGGGGAGACCTCATTGCAGTTAAAACATCGTGGGGAGAAGACGAAGGGCAGACACTGATCTCTTCTCCATGGTGAGCATTAACAAAAGCCAAGAGAATGACATCAAGCTGCATCAGGAGAGGGTTGGGTTGGATCTTAAGAAAAGGTTCTTCACCCATAGGGTGGTTGGGCACTAGAACAGGCTCCTCAGAAAAGTGGTCACAGCACCAAGCCTGACAGAGTTCAAGAAGTGTTTGGTCAACATTCTCAAGCACGTAGCAGAATTTTTGGGGCTGTCCTGTGCGGGGCTGATTCCTACAGCATATTGTCCAAAGATATGACACATCTGTCTCAGCTTTCCCAAGAGAAGACTCTTCTTTGCCCTGCTAACCGTATTCACTTTTCCCCAGTGCTGCACAGAACCTGCTCCGCCTTCAGTTCCTGCTGAAGGGCACAAGCCTGTCACATTCAGCCTTACACAATCTTCTTTGCAACCAGAAGCACCGGGCACATTTCGGTGCTGCCGAAGCAGCCGACTGTAATAAATCAAAACTGTGTTCCCAGAGAAACCAGCCCTGCCTCGTAAGATCCCGTTACATTCCATTCCACTCCCCTGCGCAAGTCAAGATTAAGTTTGGAATGAAGAGACTCACCAGGAGATGGCAGTAACTGCAAGTTTCTTGGTTTTTTCATACTGGAACTTCCAGAGTGGGAGGAGGGTTCCTTCCTGGCCTCTGAATTCATCTGAGGCATCCTCAAAATATTTAAAATCTAAACAAAAAAAAAATCAACAAAAAGGTCCCAGTACATAAATCAGAAATAAATTGGCACAGTTCAGTGTCAGGGAAGCTTTAAAAGACAATCTGTTATCCTCACAGCCTCTGCACAACCCAATTCTTAGTGTAAAATCTGTCAGTTCTTAAGTCCTAACTCCGAACCAGCACCTCAGCCCTGTAAATGCATTTTACCAAGTCCTCACTCACACAGGAAAAATAAAAATCAAACTGATGATCAGCAGACAAAGGATTAACAAGAAAATAGAAGCCCAGAGCAAGGTGTGACCTCAGGCCACTCCTAGAGCTAGACATGGCCCTTCAGGAGGAAGCTGAGCAGAGACAGCAAAATGACTCTTGCAAAATGACATCAAGACTGAGTACATTGCTGTGGCTGGGATCTGTATGTGAGCAGGGAGCCACTCGGCTCTGGCTGCTACCACCAGCACCTGCATCCAGGAGCGGAGGACCTGCTGAGGAAAGGAAGTGCTGCAGGGAGGACAGTGCCCACCAGACCTGCTGTCCCCAGCCAGCTCAGAGCAGGGCTAATGTGGCATGCTCGTTGCATGCCCATGGTCTGATGTACTATTTGCCTTGTGTGAGTCAGCGGGTTCCTAGACCTGCTCATTTTACTTCTGTTTCTTTATTCTGTTCTGTTCTGTCCTGTCCTTGCTGTGGCTGTAGGTACATATCTGCAGGACTTCAGACGTGAGTTAGAAGCACCTGTCAGTGGGCCATACCTTGTGCAATGTCATCAAACGTGTTCAGGTTCACCATCCGTTCCGCTATTTTAGCAGCCTTTGCGACCTTGCTTAGAGAATCACCGTGCTGAAGAGAAAAGAAAGAAAGAGAAAATTTATTTCCTGTCTGTTTACAGGTGCCTCAGACCTCATGTGACTGAAAAACTTGAGTCCTTTGGTTTTGAATACAGATTAATTTGAAATGTGTCACACCAGCACCTAATGATACAGGCACTTGAAAAAATGTAATTGCTTTATTATAAATTTAGCAAGACGCCATCCACAGCTGAGCTGCAGTAACTTGAGTGTTTGTTCCCGATTTAGCTCAATACAGGTACTTACCTATAAAGGTAGGTAAGAGTCTTGTCTTTCAAGCTAACTCCTGACAGGATCAGCTAAAAGGACACACATGATTCCCACTCCATCTCACTGCATAACAGCTCATCAGAGTCAGTGATGAAATCAGAGGGGTTTGATCATGCATGAGCACTCTCCCATCTCCACTTGGAGAGCTCTAAGGTCTCATGCATTAAGTAAACATCACAGGATTTAGGAGTCCTTCAGTCAGTCACTGGGTAATTCCAACTTGATGCATTCACACATCCATGGACAAGTGGAGAAAAGAGGGCCTAGCAGGGGCTGTCTCAGCAGGTGGCTGGTTCGTATGCTTATCTGACAGAGCCCTGTGGCTGATGACCATATCTTACTAAACTCCATCCTCAACTATTTTTTTGTGAGTGTGCCCTCTGTACTCTTTGTGTGTATGTGTGACCACTAGTGAAATCCAAGCTGGATTAACTAGAAAGAAGGACAAGAAGCCTGGGTGCCAGTAGTGGGAAGGACAAAGCTTGAAAGTCCACAGACTGTGCTGGACCATATAAGGATGATGTCATCACAGCTCTGTGCAATGACGTGAGAATGCCAAGGCATATACAAAGCGCTCTGACAGCTTGCTGCTCCAAGTACCTGAATCCTCATCCACTACTGCTGCCCCAAAGCCCCACCAGTGTTGCAAAGCCTTTAATCTTCAAACCCCTGCTAGGGTCTGACGGCTGCCAGCACAGTAAGATTTCCTTCATAGTGGCAACACTGAAAAGAAACATGTTGTCCTTGACACAGCTCAGAGAGTGCCCTGAAGACAAAAAGAAAAAGTGAAACGAGTTGACCAAACTGCACCACACAGCCACAGTCAGAACTAGGAACATGACTTCAGATTATGTGTGTCCAGCCCTCTGCTTCTTTCCTGGGCTCTGCAGACACTCAAGGGAGATTGAGTCTCACTTCAAAGAGCATGAAACTAAAAGGGCTACACAGACATGAGAGGACAAAAGAGAAAAAAATTCTATAAACTGTTACATTTTTTATAAATCCATAGTTCACTTACACATCCAGTAATGTGTGTAGTCCTCCTTTCCCATCCTAGAAAAGATTAAGTAGAACTTGAAACCAAGTTCAGAGAAAGGCAGCAGATCAAGGGAGGGGATTCTGCCCCTCTGCTCCGCTCTGGTGAGACCCACCTGGAGCCCTGCATCCAGCTCTGGGGTCCCAGCACAGGAAGGACAGGGACCTGCTGGAGCAGGTCCAGAGGAGGCCATGAATATGATCAGGAGCTGGAGCCCTCCTCCTATGGAGACAGGCTGAGAGAATTTGGGTTGTTCAGCCTGGAGAAGAGAAGGGTCTGGGGAGACCTTAAAGCACCTTCCAGTGCCTAAAGGGAACCTACAGGAAATATAGGGAGGGACTATTTATCAGGAAGTATAGTGATAGGGTGAGGAACACCTGTTTTAAAATTAAAGAGGGTAGATTTAGATTAAATATTAGGAAGAAATTCTTTGCTGTGAGGGTGGTGAGGCACTGGCACAGGTTGCCCAGAGAAGCTGTGGATGCCTCATCCCTGGAAGTGTTCAAGGCCAGGTTGGACGGGGCTTTGAGCAACCAGGTCTAGTGGAAGGTGTCCCTGCCCATGGCAGGGTGGTTGGAATGAGGTGATCTTTAAGGACTCTTCCAACCCAAACCATTCTATGAATTTATGACACTATGATTCCATAAATTTTATTTTTAGGGGTGGTCAGTGGAAAACAGGCTATAAATAAAAAAGAAACAAAAAAACCCCAAACAAACAAACAAACAAAAAACCAAAACAACCTTGTAAATGCAGAAACAACACATTATTCAATTGATTTTTTTCTGCAATGCAGGAAACTCTCCAGATGAATCAAAAAAGCTTTAAGTCAGCTTTTCTGTCAGGTAGCTATGCTGTTACCAACACATTCATGACTAACTACATTTTTGACATTATAAGTGGATGAGAGTAAGTTATTTTCTCTTTGTATCCTGTCCTGTTTCAGATTTTATTTATTCTGTATGCTACTGAAATAAATCTTCAGACAAAGTGCTAGGCCTAATTTCTCTATTAAAAAAAAAATCTGTTTGAAACACTCTTTTCCACCTTAGTCCAATTCTGAGCTACCTAGCCAAATGCAATGAGAGCTCATAGGATAACACATTTGTTTTGTTTATTTTTGTGCATAAGTTATTTTTAGAACAGCAGTAATGTTAACTGAATCATATGTAAGATGGATAATGGGTTAATACTTTGAAAGCAAATGTCTTGGTCTTGCTCTGTAATTCCTTATCACTAACTGCCTCATACTTGCCTCTCAGTAGCTGGCCAGTTGCAATGTGTGACTTCCACAAACTGAAGCATGAAAAAAAGCTTCTGCTGGTGTGTAATTGCATGTCCAGAAGACAAACCCCACCCTAAAATCAGTGCAGTAACTGCTCATACCTCTGGCAATACATACACTGCAACTGGAAGAGCCCCTGGTTTGCAAAGAAAGAAGCACAAGTACAGGGCTGTTGTCATCTGTTGCCCAGCCAACATCTGAATGCAAACACCAACTGTAAGTCCCAAATAAAGTCCCCCAGCTCAAATCATGTCAAGCAGTTATTAAATTCCATAACTGTACTCATCTGTTCATTTTCCCTCCTTGCTTTTAATTCTGACAAACTGCAAACAGAAAACTGAAGGCAAGGGAGTTGGTAACAACTCATGCACTCCTAGGTATGCCCAGGAACAGGTGAAAAATAATGTGAAAGTTAATTGCATTCTAAATTCACCTGTTACATGAAAAAATAATAGCAGCCATCCAAGAGCTTCCAAGTGATATTTGTGACCCTGTGGGCTGTCTCACCAGGCACATCTCAGACAGGGATAATGCTACTGTGAGATAGACAAGTGAGACAGAACCTCACATGATTCAGGAATGCGCATTTCTCCGTTAAATATAAATTTTGTTGGGACTTAGGACAATGATCAACAACCTCTGTTTCAGAGGAAATTAGAGACTGTTCCACGGCAGAAAGTTCCTGCTTTTATTTCCTATTTTAATTAATTTAATTTATATTTTAATTTTTATATTATTAATTGCTTGACATCATCTGTATTTCTGTTGACACTATCCTCTGCCTAAGTAATTCACTCTCTCTATTATCCAAAAGAGAGTCCCTACCTACCTTCGCTTTAACAGATAAACATGTTAAGATTTTCTAGTGTTGTATATTCAAGCTTTTGATTTCTTATGATATTTTCCATATCTACGCAGGTTTGCAATCAATCATCTTTGAAAAGTGGTGATCAAAATCACATATCCCTGTTCTACTTCTGAAAAGGTATCAGCCGACCTTACGTAACATAAATATCTTCTCTGCTGTTCATCACAGAGTATATTCCAGCAATGTACTTGCCTCTCATAGCCACATCACAACTCACGAACCAACATGAAGTTGTTGGAGAAACACACTCATGTTTCTCCCCATCATTACAGACTGTAAGCCTGCTCCTTACCAAAGATTGTTTTGATACTCCAAAACGAAGTCTTCCACTCCACCAGTCCCTCTCAAGGTGTAATAACAACAACTTTTCTGGTATATTTAATAATTGCCTAATTGCACTGGTATATCTAATAATTGCACTATAGCAATAGTTCACAGAATCCCAGCTAGATTATCTTTCCTCTATTTTCCTTGTTCAAGAAAAACACGACTTGCTTTTTGTTAAAGAAAGAGATGAGATTATTTGGACTCAGCCTACCTTTGGTAAATATGTGCTACTTTATTCCATTTCATATTTAATCCCTGTTCTGTATTTTTTTCCTCCTTATTAATTCTGTTGCCTCCTGTACTGGTAAAGGTGAGACTGATGGTACCATTTTTACCTCTCTTGCAAACAACACACCCTTGTTATGGCCCAGTCACATTGCTCCACCCCTCTTTCCATAGATTCATTCAAAATCCTTAATGTCAGACTTGTGGTTTCATGCCTTGCCATTTCAGGGTAAGAGGAACAAGCCTGCATCAATTACATTAAGCTCTTTGCATTTTGCTTCTGCCTCAGATACTGTCATTTCTAAGTTCATTCAAGAACATAAGGAGGGTTATAGATCAGACCAAGCAGGTCTCTGGGCCAGGCCTATGGAATCATAGAATCATTTGGATTGGAAAAGACCTTTAAGATCATTAAGTATCCTCCCTGTAATCAGACCTATAAACAGATGGTACAGGAACAGAAAAAGCAGAACAGGCAGATACAGCACGTCTGCTTAGTTATCTCTGCTTCCAGATATTTTCAGCTCAGAAAATTTCATATTATTCCACTTTGGTATTCTGTGTTATCCATGGTCTGTGTACTGCCTTGACTAAAAACTGAGAAAAAGTTCCAAATGTTGTATCACTGCTATTAGATGTAGCACACCCTTTTCTCTCTAGATCCGTTTGACTGAGAGGCACATGAAGAGATTTCTAGGAGTTCTTCATCACAGTCTCCAGTCAAATACTTTCTATTATTCCAACTTCTATTCACTCATACATCTTCTTTAGAAAATTCTCACCCTTCCTTCTGTTGAAATCCTTGGTTATCTCCCTTTCCTGTGGGCTGTTTCTATCTTCTGCTTTGCTAAACCCTGTCTTCCTTGCTTCTGCTAATTTTTCAGTGCAATGCATAGCTTCATTTTACTTATTTTCCCCTAGCAAGAAACTTCTGTCAAGAACTGTCAAG